>CAJNDV010003892.1:71520-83354 GCA_905221635.1 Symbiodinium sp. CCMP2456
TATGTATATGTATGTGTATGTAGGTATGTATGTATGTATGTATGTATGTATGTATGTATGTGTGTATGTACATATGTATGGATGGATGGATTGATGGATGGATGTACTTCAAGTATATGTAGGTCTTTATAAGTCTGTGTGTCTGTACGTACGCAGGCATGCATGTATGTGTGACTTTTAGGTTTTCGTACCTGACGTACAACATGCCATGACTTGACATGACACAGCGTGGCATGACATGCATGTATACATTAAATACATTTAAGTACTACAAAGCGTAGCAACCTGCCCCCCAAGCCAGGCTTCCTTGATAGAGACCGTCTCGGCCCATGCATTCGGAGAACACAACCTCGTCGATCGATCTATCTACCCATGTCTAGCGATTGGTGAAAAGCACATCTCCTCTCAGCGTCCGACTCTGTAATCGGTATTTCGAACTACATAATAACCATCTATCTGTGGAGGCAACTGCCTATCGATCTTTCCACCTGTAGGTCTGCTGAGCTCGGAGCTAATTAAAGCCTTCATTTGCGCTAAACAACCAATGCTCTTGTGCTATGAAACCCATAGATCCAATATGCCGGAACCCAGTTTGTTTAAGGCTAAAGCCTGCAACCGAAGTCCTGTCGCTCTTGCCCCACCCTGCTCCTACGCTGCAAGACATGCATTACGCTTTCAAAGCCAACCCTGAGCATGAAAACCCAATATAGCGGCCGGAAGAATCATTGATAACATCCCCTTCTTGTCCCTACAAATATTCGAGAATGTACACCATTCAACCCCATTCTAATTATTATACGGCCCTGACTTGGAGGTTCATGGGACTTATTAGCTACTGGGTTATAATTATAAGTATTTAAGGCAGCTATACTCATAACTGTTTATAGCCCCAGTTAAGGAACGTATAGCTGTACAAAGTAAGTCCCATGAACCTCCAACCCAGGAATCCTAAATCTGCAATCTCAGGCCCTGGACCAGTTTTTGAATTATTGTAAGGCCAAAGTAGATAATAGTTGGGCACATGGACCCTTAGGGTAAAGATACAGCAAAAACTTGCGGGCCTGGCAGCTGGGTCTGCAGCCGATAGCAGGGTGCAGGGTTCAGTAGGCCACATATTCCAAAACTCCTAAATAAAACCTGTTTAGAAAAGCCCGTGCAAAATGTAAAGCAATGAACTCCAGACTGTGCACCCGGAAAGGGCAAACCTGCGAGTTGCGGAGGCCGAAACCAGCACGCAGCTCATCGAAAAAGGGCAAGGCCTTTACGGGTACAGGGGCTGTGGGTTTGGGGATTCAGGAATTGGGGTTTAGGGTTTTAGGACGGGCTCTTTCGTCGCATTATTCGGAGTTTCGGCTTCGGAAATTGAGGGGCGTTGCTTCAGACTAGACGGCAGTGTTTGGAACTGCGGCCTTTTTAAGCACTTGGTGTTTCGGGCTTGTGCCCAAGATTTACAGCTTTAGGGGTTTCGTCCAAGCTACCGAATAGCTTCATAATCATATACTCAAGAGAGTACCATACCAAAATAGCTGCCTTGGACCAGAAACTTTGCGAGGTAAGCAGGCGCCAGTTGGAGCGGCTGCTCCGAAGCCATCCCCTGCCTCGGGTGTCCGCCACCTCCACCTTCGGCGTCGGACGAGACATGACGAGACCGATGTGTTCCAGCTTTGGAGACAGAGGTTCGCGTACTACGTCTCGCTTAAGATCTGGATGTGCTCCGCCGCTGGCTTCCCCTTTGGCCGCAACCCTAAACCCTAAACCTCTACACCCCTGATCCCTAACCCTCCAAACCCCTAAACCCTAGACCCCTTATAAACCATATTCAACTGGCTGTAGTGAGTTACAATGGATCCACAGGTTTAAGGGGTTTTTAGTTTGCCCTCAACTCACCCCCTTAAGCCCTAAGCCCTAAACCCCGAAGCAATTTGAAAAACAAACCGAAGCCCCAAAGCCGCAAACCCTATAAACCCCAATCTCAAGCCTTGGGCCCTTAAGCCATAAACCCTCAGACCCTAAAGCCTCAAACGCCGCAGCCCGAACCCATCATCCGACTCGATTTCCGGTTGAGGCTTGTAGGGTTTTAGGGTTTGGGGCTTTAGGGGTTTAGGAGTTCAGGGTTTAGGGGTTTGGGATTTAGGGGTTTTGGGGTTTAGGGTTTTGGGGTGCATGCTGCTCCATGGCCTCTTGAAGAGGCCGGGAAGAAGGCCAAGCAGAAAAGCAAGGACTCTCGTTGGAAGGCTTCTGTGTTTAGGGTTTAGGTATTGTGATCTTCCGTTGTATTAGTAGTGGTTGCTGCAAGGTTGCGTAAGGGTTTGATGGAGTGTTATAACGGTGTTTATAAGGTCGGAATACTATGTATTCGCGCTCCTGCGGGCACCATAACAATATGTTTCAGTATAACACCCAGAGGAACTTGTTGAACGCTATTTAAGGAGTGACTACCTCTTTATGCGGTTGCTCCGTGACTTCCGGGGTCAGAGTTGAGGAGGATTTGGCACTCTGAGGAGACTGAATGTCGATTGTGAGGAGATTGAGTGTTGTCTTACGTTCTGGCTTAAGGCTTAAGGCCTGAGGTTCAAACGGCACCTTTAGCAAGACTTGAAGAGAGACGGAGAGCCGAAGTACGTGAGGTCTCAGCATCAACATGGGCAGTGGGCGTCGAGTTCAGAGGGTAGGTTTCGGTAGGTCAGGTGAGCGGAACACAGTGAGCGGAGCACCTCCTAAAAGACAAACAAGATTCAGACATGCCCCTCCCCCACGGCCAAAGTACTCAGAAGTGAGTCCTGACATGATTCGCCCAGCAAGCAAATCCCCCCCCTCCACCCAAGGCCCGAAACCCGTACCCCTAGTTGATCATGGAAACGGCTTCGGCCCGACCTGCGGCACCGAATCCTACAAACTATAGTAGGTTATGACCCCAGACTAGTGGGTACAACCCCTGGTATGACACCTTTGAACATGCGGTCTAGGCTATCGGACCCACAGGAATGGAATTAGTGGTAGTGTAGGAACATGTATTTCCCCACCCTAAACCCTAAACCTATTCAAGCCTGGAAAAGGACAATGCAGATGCCGAGATTTGCGTTGCCGGGACTTTGCTGACACCAGCAGAGTTACAGGCCGATAAAACCCCAGAGTCTTAGGGTTTAGTGTGAAGCGCTTAATTTGGGCCTTCTATGCAGGGTTTAGGATTTGGGGTTTTAGGGTTTAGGGGTGTAGGAGTTAGAGTTTTGAGCCTTCTTGCAAATCCTTTAACAAGAGGGGGGGTCCTTCCTCAGACCCTGATATTTTACGTACCCTTTTCCGATAACTCCTGTTATGGCCAGGGTCCTTTCCTGACAAAGCGAGGCAGACACAATTCAGGGCTCAGGGATACTGCTCAGTGCTTGAAGCAAGCCCAGGGTTTGAAAGATGTAACATAGTCCACGAAAAAAAAGTCAACTTGATTCCTTGCGATCTTTTGCTGCCAAGTTTGTTGTAACTACTAAGGTGTATGTACGCAAGCATATATAGATTTTCACACAAATATATACATAAGTATAGCGTAGCGTATATTTGCACGTACAACCTTGTATGTCGATACATTTGTATATCGATATAGTATACTATCATATATATATATATATGTGTGTTTATGTATATATACACTTATAAACGCCCTGCTCCAATGAGTAAGGCCCCTATATATTTTGGCTCGGCATCTTCACCGCCCTAGAGGTTGGCAAGTTGTGGGATCTCGCGTTCTGCAATACGACCGGGGGACCCCTCCGCACTCTAATACAGAAGCCGAAATGATTACCAATGTTATTTTTCCTTAGGTTTCCTTATTACAAGTATACTATACAGGAGCCCCAGACCCTCTTCTAATGATGAAGGCCCCGATATTACACCTCGAACCTGTAAAGGCCCTACACCTGGCAAGCCCTAGCGGCCCCACCCCCTAAACCCCTGAGCCCGAGGCCCGAAGCCGTAATAAACCCCAAACGCTAAACCGGTTTGAATTCGGAAGTTCGATCTTGGACGAAGGGCCTAATATAGAATAATTAGTAATTACCTACACTAAATTTTGGGCAGGGGTTCCTTCCAATCATTATACTTTAAACCGCCAAAACCCTATTCTAATGATTAAGGCTCCTACATCATATTTGGTGGGGTTTCATTGGGATGGCATTCGGTTCAGGGCTGCGGCTTTAGTGTGGGGTTCTGGGCTTAGTTTCGAGGTTCAGGATTCGGCATGTCAGGTATTATGGGAGCCTTAGTAGTCGGAATAGGGTTTTGGAGTCAATTATACTATAGTTACAATAAGGAACCCCCCCAAAAACCATATTATAGTAGGGTTTAGGGTTTAGGGTTTAGGGTTTAGGGTTTAGGCCCCTACAGTATGACGGTGTGCTTGTTTGCTCCTCTTGATCAATGCGCCTGATCTTGTGTGCGCGACCCGAAACCCCTAACCCCCCAGCCTCACATGTCCATTGGTCATTTGTCGGGAGTTCCTGGCAATCCCAACCTGAACCCCAAGCCAAGCCGAAACCGATGCAAAGCCTAAACGATACTAAACCCTTACCCTAAGGGTCCAGGTACCTGATAGTCGCAAACCCTCCACCTCCAAACTAGTGATCTGCATAATTGCCATGCGAAACCTAAGTACCTAGTTATTGGGTCCTTTGGACCCTTAGGGTTAACCCAGAACGCTCGACCTTAAGCCCGTATCACCTCTTCGGGCACCGGAACCACCGAACCCAGCAACCCTGCCCCAAGCAGGGTTTAGGGTTTAGGGTACCAAGCGACCCTGAGCCCTACCTGTGGCCCAAAAGACTTACCTTTTTTAAGGATATACATATATATAGAAACCACAACAAGGAACTCTAAATGGGTAAGGTCTTTTCGGCCACAGGTAGACGCCACACCGGCAAGCCCCAAGCCAAAGCCAAAGCTACGAGACCTAAGCAAACAAACATGCGCAGGAAGAGTCAACAAAACACAGCGCGCACACACGCGCACACACACACAGACACACAGACACACAGACACACACACCCACACGCAACAGAATCCGTGGACAAAAACAACTACGCACTCAACAAGAAAACAGTCAACATATTAGCTGCATCCACTTGCAAATACTTATTTACAAAACAAGCACATAAATCTAAACCCGATTTGCCTAAACCCTAAACCCAACCCTCAGGCCCTGAACCTTAGAGTGCGAACCCTAAGCCATACCTGCACCCAGAAGAACCTACCATTGTACTGTAAGGAGTGACTGTATGCAACGACATCGTGATAAGGAGCCCCAAGAAGTTAGGTTCTTTAAACTGTAGCATCCAGATGAACCCAAAGCTTCTTACACACTAAAGTCACTGAATATAACCTCCTAAACCCTAGGCCCTAATCCCTTAAATCCTATACCATAAGCCCGAGAGCCCCAAAGCCCTAAACACTTAAATCCCAAATCCTACACCCAAAAATCCTAAAGCCATTCTCCCCTAAACCCTAAACCCGAATCTCCTAAACCCTAATCCCCCATTCCCCCTAAACCCTAAACCCTAAACCCTAAACCCTAAACCCTAATCCCGAATCCGCTTAACCCTGATCCCCTCAAACCCTAAATTCTACTCCCCGAATCCCCTAAACCCTTAATTAAACCCGAAACCCCCAAACTCCTAAACTCCGAAAGTCGGACACAGAACCCCTAAACACCAAACCCTAAACCCCAAACCCTAAACCCCAAACCCTAAGCCCCAAACCCTAAACGCCCTAAACCCCAAACCCTATAAGCCCTAAGCCCTAAACCCCAAACCCTAAATCCCAAATCCTAAACCGCAAACCCTAAGCCCCAAACCCTGAACCCTAAGCCCTAAACCCTAAATCCCTGTGAGGCCCAGCTCCAGGCTCTCCAGTGGCACCTTCGGCTCAGTGACCTGGCCGAGGCGCCTTGTGGGGCCTTAGAGGGGCGTCTTAGGGTTTAGGGTTTAGGGTTTAGGGTTTAAGGGGCTTCAGGGTTTAGGGCTTAGGGCTCAAAGGGGCTATAGGGGTTTAGGGCTTTGGGGGTTTAGGGTTTAGGGTTTTCAGGGTTTAGGGAGGGTTTTTGTGTGTGTGTGTGTTTGTTTGTTTGTTTTTTTTGCGTAGGGCTTTGGGGTGTTTTTGTTCGGTGTTTGTCTTTAGGTTTGAAGGTTTGAGGGCTTTAGGGTTTAGGGTTTCGGGCTCTTTGGCTGTAGTTGCTTGGTTTAGGGCTTTAGGGTTTAGGCTAAACAGAGGAGGGATGGAGGGTCTAGGTAGGCTTTAGTGTTTAAGCTTCAGTCTTTGGGCTGTAGTGGTTACGGCTTTAGGCTTTAGCCTTTGGGGTTCAGGGATCAGGTTTTGTGGTTTTAAGTTTTTAAGGGTTCTTACGCTTTAGAGTTCGGTCTGTAGGGTTTACGCTCGAGGGCTTGGGGCTTTCGGGCGTTAGGGCAGGGGTTTTGGTAGGGGCTCCTTCAAAGGATCTATATCCGTGAGAGTTGGAGCGTAGCTTCACGGGCCTCCTTTCAGAGATCTATAGCTATGCGGGTGAGGCTAAGTACAAGGCCTAACCTCATGGTTCTGGTTCTTAAGTAAGTGTATGTAGGCCTTTGGGACGCACACCAAGGAAATATGTTCGTTTTATTAATGCCTCTTTCATTATATGTTGTGAAGAAGAAGGGTCCCGGAACTACAACCTACTAGCTCTAAACCCCTAACCCCAACCCTGAAAGTGCTAAAACCCTAATCTAAAATCCCAGCTAAACCCCAAATCCTCCAAAAAAAAAACTTCAAAACCCTAAACTCTACTAAACCCCAAAGCCCCCCCCCCCCTTCGGATCCCTAGACCCTAAACCCTAAAGCCTAAACACCCTTTTTCCGGTCCCTTGCAGGAGTATCAGAAGAAGGTTGATGAACAGGAGACCCGGGGTTCTCTGGAAGGATCCTCCCTGGGTTTAGGGTTTAATTTAGGATTTAGGGCTTTAGGGTCTTAGGGTTTAGGGCCGTTTAGGGTTTAATTTGCGATTTAGGGTTTTAGGGTTTTAGGGTTTAGGGTTTAGGGTTTAGGGTTCCGAAGGGACCCAATAATTCGGTATAGAGCCTGGTAGGGTTTAGGGTTTAGGGTTGGGGGCTTTACGCTGGTTTGGGATAGTAGTTTGGTAAAGAGCTTTGTAGGGTTTAGGGTTGTATGGTTTAGGGGGGAGGGGAACTCTGGTTTGGGATGGTCGTAGTTGGGTAAGTTACTCAAGGAGACTCTACCAGGATAACTCGGCACTTGCACCCTAAGGGCTTGGTCGGCTTGGTTGAAGCTGTCTTGAGGCTGGTTATGTTGACCCCCCGAATGGCATTGTTGTATAAGGTATGGAGGTTAGAATCGAAGGTTTCAGGGGGGGGGTCGGTTCAAGTTTAGGGTATTCGCTTTAGGCTTCAATCATATATATATATATGTATAAACAACAAAATATAATATAATATAACACAATATAATATAACATAGTATAGTATATATGGTATGGGTCTTATCCGTCTTGAACCCCTTTGGTCACAGCTGCCTCTTACAACCAGGAGAACCCTGCGACTGCTTGAGGGCCTCCGAGAGACCCTACAGTTAAACAAATATTATAGAAGCCTACATACTTATCAATATTGTCTCTTAATCTTCCATGGTATAACTATAGTATCAAGGAGCCCAAAGCTCTATTCTAATCGATGAAGGCTCCTACATTCTCTTTTGGCGCGTCAGGTTCGATGCCGTGTTGGATTTAGGGTCGGGGCGATGTGCGTTGTCCCATCGGCGGCTCAGACATGGGTTCCTTTAAAGGTTCATTTGCCGAATGCCATAGGGGCTACCCGAAGGATTCCGATATACGGCCCCGGAATTAGAAACGGGCTCCTGGGCAGACGACTATTGTATTAATATCTTAATCCCGTGAGAGTGTAAGGGGCTCCGCTACTAGCTCTTCTGACTCATATGTTAGGCTGCCTTATTGCCCAAAACCCCTCTACAACTAGACTGGATACTGTACAGAAATCCTTGATGAACTCTTAACCCTATATGGGGAGTTCCCTAGATTAGGGTCCCAAATATAGTACGGCACCCTTATAAAAAGGACCCTGAAAGGGACCCTAGTCTAGAAAACTACCCATACATTTCAGAGGAGAAAGAGCAACTGAAAGAGAAAAACCGGTCGATGCTCGGCTGGTCGAAATGTGGAAGGATGCAGAACCCTAAACCCTAAACCCTAAACCCTAAACCCCAGGGTGCCTCCACAGTTTGTGCCCACCTGGGTACCTTGGAGGGCCCAAAGGGTTTAGGGTTTAGGGTTTAGGGTTTAGGGTTTATAGGGGTTTGGGTTTTGAGGTAAGGGATTAGAAAGGGAGGTATGGGGGATTTTGTGACCAGATGCTCTAGCGGTAAGGGCTTGCACATGCAGGACTGTAGGAATGAACTGCCCTGTCAGCCTGTGCCTGTCAGCCTGTGCCCCACACCACGGTTACTTTAGAAGCTTGAAATACATAGTTACTATATACTAAATTCTTGAAACAACCTTAACCCTATTCTACTTATCAAGGCCCCTTTGTCAGTCAAACAGGACCATCTGATTTCATTCCGAGGTCATTGTGAGAGCAGCTTAAGCGAAAAGTCTAATCGACCCTGAACCGTTGGGTTTAGGGTTTAGGGAAGCCCTGCAGCCTTAACCTCAACACACTCAGTCAATGCCTCCCATCCTGAAGCCAACTTTTGTCATGCACATTATGTAGGTCTTAGGGAAATATAGGGTTTCGGGTTTATGTGAGGACGACGCCGTTCCTTACCCGAACCCCCTACTTCCGACTGATGCAGTACGTGTTGCCACAACTAGAGCATGATATCCAATGTACACCCCCCTAGACCCTAACCACCAACCCTATAGACCCTAAACCCTCAACCCCAAACCCTAAATCCTAGCATAAGGCTTGAGGTTCCGATATCAGCGGCCACCACCCGATGTAAGCTTCGAGCATCTGCACTTCGAGTCTCGGGTTGGAAGGTTGGCCGTAGCCTTCGCGCAAACTTTGTCGTTCACGTCGTACCAGCTGTAAGTCACCCAGTGGTTCCAAAAACTGAGCAGCGATCCTCCGCCTGGACACAGCCGGTGTTGAATTACCCAAGTTGTGAGAGTGGACCGCCTCGTTTGGGAGAAACTCGTGGAGTGGGACATCAAGCCAAGACACGATGCTTCAGGACATTTTCCCTTGGACTCCGAACT
The DNA here is from genome assembly GCA_905221635.1 of Symbiodinium sp. CCMP2456. Lineage (NCBI taxonomy): Eukaryota > Dinophyceae > Suessiales > Symbiodiniaceae > Symbiodinium > Symbiodinium sp. CCMP2456. Next base: position 80,766 of record CAJNDV010003892.1, read on the forward strand.
CCTGAAAGCACTCACTTCTTGCGAGGTCTCGATGGCACTCCTCATCACCCAGAGCGACGCATTCCGCAGAACACCGGGGGCAAGAGCAACAAGTGGCAGCGCACAGGCTCAGGCAAAGCCAAAGGCGCGGGCAAGTCCACGGGCCCACCGGTGCCCGAAGTGATCAAGGACTTGGGTGGCAAAGGGGTCACCAGACAAGGCGAGGATGTGTGTTATGATCACAACCTGGAAGGCTGCCAGAAAGCCGGCTGCACCAGGAAGCATATCTGTGCACGGTGTTTCAAGCCGGGTCATACCGTGAAAAGGTGTAAAGCCTGACAGGAACAGCCGCCGAGCCCAACATCGCAGAACCATCAGAGTAGCTCCGGCTCCGCGGCACCAGCGTGTCCTAGCCCGCCAAGTTTGCGGGACAAGCCTCTTGATATGTTTGAACCCGTGTCTCAGAAGGTCACTCCCGAGTCCTGTGCCCATTTACTTAAAGGACAGGGTGCAGCCGAACTCTTCGTGCAAGAAGTCTTCGAAAGAGGGGTCTACCATAAAGATGTTTCCCAAATAGTTTCTTGGTTGCGCTCCGATGTCGTCTGCCAGTGGGACAGGGCTTGCAGGGGAATTCTCTTGGACCACAGGTGCTTCTGTGCAGGGGTCTCCGGTCGGTCGAACCCTAAACCCTTAGTTCAATCCGACCCCAGGCAACAAATCGAAAAGTATCCAGACTATGAGTCCTAGGGTTTAGGATTAGGGTTAGTCCATGAGTCCTAGCTTTGGCCTTATAGGCCCTATGTCATATTATCGTCAAAGTGCCCAGGATCGCCTCGATAGGCGGGACGTGGTCACTTTCTTTGTTCTCCAAAGACAAAGACGCCGATGATGACAGCAGCAGGACACCTGGTCTTAGAGGTTGCAGGAAGCCGATGCCCTGAGCTAAATTCTCCGAAAACCCTAAACCCTAAACTGCTTGGCTGCAGTGAGGGGCTTTTTGCCGTCTTTGTTTACAGTGCACACTCGAACTGGGTGAGCTCTTGTGACCTCGTGTGGGAGAAAGAGCTAGTGCATTAAAGAAGCTACTAAGAGTAAACCCTGAATCTCCAACCCGAAGCAAGGAAGAGCCTCAAAAGCTCAGCCCTCACGGATTGAAGGCAAGAGGCATATTCTAGACCCTGACTTTTAAACCCCCACCCCTCTCAAGCAGGATTCGAACACTTGCTTCATGCCTGTCATCAATCCCTGCAAGACCCTTTTAAAGGCCCTTGGCCTACCAAGCCCTACAAAGGGGAGGTCTAATGCTCAAGATTATACCGTAGGTTTGTCTGGGATTATGCTCGAATCTGAGCAGAACCTACAAACGTGATGTACGGTTTTGGATGCAGAGTTGCCTTTGAGGGTCAAGGGTTCAAGCTTTATCTAGCCTAGTTAAGGCCTCTATACTCAACCCTTGCATCAACGTTTACAAACCCCTTTGAAAGAACCATGAAGGGGACACTCAATTAAGTTATTAACGAACCTGACTTACTATTACTGTTCTTGTTTACGATAATCCTTAAACGAACCCGAAGTGTTCGGACTGTTGTGGCATCGTCATCCTTGTTAGCTTAGTGATCCAGTAGGTTAGGGTGTAGGATAGTCTTTTCTCCAAGATTGACGTTTTCGCTCCCTAAACCCTAAACCCTAAACCCTAAACCGGCCTAAACCCCAAGGCTCGTTGTTGTTAGCTTGGAGTTGTGGGCCGAGTACTTAGGCTCATGGGGACCGAGGCATGGGCCGCTAGAGTTGTGTTGTTATGCCATCCTTTCTTTTCGGGGGTTTAGGGTTTAGGGTTTAGGGCTTTTGGGGGTTTAGGGTTTAGGGTTTAGGGCTTTTGGGGGTTTAGGGTTTAGGGTTTATGTTTCTACCGAATCCGAAGCGTATGTGCTCGTCTGAGTGTCGGGGCTTACCTAATTGTACAGCCCCTGCAGCCTAAAGCCCTCGACAGCCGTAATCGACCATATGCTCCCCTAAACCCTAAACCCTAAACCCTAAACCCAACATGGGAAGGACAACTACAAGCTTCCTCCCCAAGATGTTCAACACGGCCTAAACTAAACCCAACCCTAGACCTGAACTTGTGTGTTTGTTAGTCCTTAACTTCCCCAAACTCGAACCCCCTGCCTGCCGGTAGTTTACGTATGATGCCCCGCCGGAGGATTCCGATGTCGCTGCCCGAGATCATCCGAAGGCTGGTTCTCAGCTTAGTAACAGACCGGGGCCTGGGCCTGCATGTACAGAATCAAGTTCTGTAAAGTTTAGGGTTTAGGTTCTGGGATGTTCTAGGGTTTGGGATTCTTTCAATGATTGATCCTTCTTATTGTTGCGTTTTGAAGGGGCACATGGGATTGAAGGCTTTTGGGGCTTGGAGGTTTAGGGGCTACCGCGGTATGCCGAACGGGGTTTACTGTCTTCAGGCTTCAGAAATTTAAGGCCATGCCCCTAAACCCTAAACCCTAAACCCTAAACAGGGCCTTCAGGGCCTTGAGAGCATTTACAGGGAAGAGGTTTAAGCCGTGGGCTCGGTCGCCACAGCAGCTGTTCAGCATAGGGTTTAGGGTTTAGGGT
>CAJNDV010003892.1:83703-97456 GCA_905221635.1 Symbiodinium sp. CCMP2456
CGGCCGAACCGGGATCATATAGGGCCTTAGGGTCTCTAATACCCTATATAGTAGGTTAATGGGGGGTTAGGGGATGGGTAGTTTAAGGTAGACCCCCAAGCACCCGAAAGACCGCGAGAGGCGTCCTCCCGGTCAGGCCTTGAGCCCCCGGAGCCAGGACCCTTTCGGGGTTCCGTTAAGGGTTGAGGGTTTGAGGTTTGGGCTTCAGGGTTTAGGGTTTCTACTTTATAGGGTTTAGGGTTTAAGGTTTAGGGTTTAAGGTCTAGGGTTTAGGGTATATACGAGACCTTGGATCTTAAGCTCCAAGTCGTGATCGGTAAGCCCTAACTTACATACAGGGTTGCGTAATGGAGAGTTTGGGGTTCAAGAAGTTCGCTTCAGGCTTCCTTTTGCGGGCTTTGTACTGAGCGTTTCTTCAATGAGGGTTCTGGGCTCAGGGATTTATATAGGTCTTCGAGTTTAAGCATTTGGAGTTCAGAAGGTCGGGGGGATTTAAAGGCTCCTTTATAATGAAGGGTAAACGAGCTTTATAATGCCTGCTTATGGCTCAGGCATTTAGCGTCAGGAGGTTTAGGGTCATAACATTCGCGAATTGTCGTCGTCTGGCACAAAAGGAAGACCATAACGGCTGGGCACCCCGACAAGGGAGGGGATGCGGAGAGATGCCGCGACCTTCGTGCAGCGTGGGCGCAATTGCAAGCTGTCCTGAGCAGGAAGTGCTAGGTCTGGTGACTTCATGAGCCAGCTGTACCAGCCTGGGCGGCAATGCCGGTCGAGCCAGCAGCGCCCACCGCGCCGGCTGCATCCGCTGGGCTCCGGAGGATTTCAATCGCGCGATGGCCGCTTTGGACGAGGAGGAAAGGGCCTTGCTGTCCGCAGTAGGACGCACTGGCGCGAACGTAGCTTTGTGCTTCAGGCATCCGTCTTCAGGACGCGCCTGGCGCAGGCGCAATCGCAGACACAGGCGATTAGCAGCGCGAATGCCAGGGCCGCCGTTTCACCGGGTGGCTTGTATTCCGGGACAGGAACAACCTTGCATCAACCACGAAGCCTTGAATTTCGGAACACGCAGCAGTCTGACAAGCTAGAAACCGGGGTCCTCAACGTTTATATGTACCCTCAATCAACCCTAAACCCTAAACCCTAAACCCTGAATACCCACTACTGAGGACCATTCGGACCCTAGTCAGGGTACATAAGTACATTGGCACCCCAGCCCCTACACCAAAACTCCAGTTACTAACCCTAAACCCTAAACTCTAAATCCTAAACCCTAGACCCCAATTACTGATAAGCCTTACTGATAAGCCATAAGACCCCAAAGTCCTAGACCCTGTGCACGGTTTGCCCCCTGCCTAAAAGTCTGTCTAACCCTAAACCCTATGTACCAAGCCCTGAATCCTCACCCCTAAACCCTACCTTAATCCATAAACCCGAAAGTCCCTAAACCCCAGTCCCTTAACCCTACCCTAATCGAACCCAAAACCCTAAACCCCTACACCCCTAAACCCCTCGAAACCCTAATCCCTAATCCCCGAAACCCGAATCCCTAATCCCTAAACCCCGCTTCAGAACGAGATGATTCAGTCACTGGCCCTGGAAACGAAACCCGAGGTCGGTGAAGATTTTGTTTTGGCCTAAAGGGTTTAGGGTTTGGGGTTTAGGTTTAGGGTTTAGGGTTCAGGGTTTAGGGTTTAGGGTTCAGGGTTTAGGTCCGTTTAGGTTTACCGTTTAGGTTTACCTTAACCTACCAAAACCGACTTGTTTATAGGGTCCCTATGAATTCTATATTAGGGTATAGAATAAGAACCTACAAGAGAGTAGGTTTTGGTAGTTTTAAGGTTTAGAGTTTAGGGCTGAGGGAAATAGGATTGTTAGGGATTGGGGTTTATGGCTGAGGGATTGGGATGCAGGGTTGTTGTTCATTTCAAGCCTTTCAAGGAGTGAATTGACACGTTGACATAGAGTCCATGGGGTTCCTATCAGGGCTCCTTCAGGGCCATTGACATGTTTCTCTTAAGGATTCCTATTGCTGTGGCAAGTGTTGAATTCCTGTTTCCTAGGCCCTCCATCTACCCTCTATAAGACCCTCAAATACCAGTTAATTTGGGACTATGCCCTAACCAAATAATCATATGTCATATACTCTCCCAAAGATTAACCTAGATAACTACTGTCCGTAGCCAACGTACCTAATTATTGGGTCCTGTGGACCCTTAGGGATATGCCCCCCCTAAACCCTAAACCCTAAACCCTAAACCCTAAACCCTAAACCCTAAACCAGAACCCCTGTTTGAGAGTACAGGGAGGGTCCTGGTTGGGTTGGTTTTCTTCAGGTTCAGAGGTTGGAGCTCCTGCAGAGTTTAGTTGGAGTTAGACTCCCAAGAACCTACCTTTTTAAGGACTTATATAAAAGGAAATCATAACAAGGTGCCCTAAGAAGGGGAGGTTCTTAAGGGTCCAGGTCGGGTTTGGGGTCTAGGGCTTTGGTGATCATACTGCTTTTTTTGGCCTAAACCTCCTGTTTTAAGATCCACCGTTTCACGTTTCATGGGTTTCAAGAACTTTCTGGCCTAGGGCTGGAGAGATTTAGGTGTGCCCTCGGCAAGTCTATGGTTGTCTTTTGGAGCTTGGAGCCGTGGGAGATTCTTAAGAGCCTCGCAGAACCCCTGATGTCGTGATTTCAAACTTAAGATTTGAAATGTTTGGGGTTTAGGTTTAGGGCTTAAGAATTAGGCCTTTTTGGGGGCTAACGTCTAATGCCGGGTTCGAGGCTCTTTAGGCTGGGTTCAGGGCTTTAACTCTCGTGGGAGTTTGCCGGCATAGTCCCTATAGAACTATACTGCGATTCTCCTTATACCCCAAAACCGTATTTCGAGTATCAGGACCCATAGATTCGAGTGTGTTTGCTTTCGCGCTCTCGCTGAAAGTGCTTGCGTGGAGCATGCATAGATGGACCCTGCACTTACACCGCATGGAGCACAAGCTCTGCACCCCAAAAGCGCATAAGGGTCCATGTATTCAAATGGTATATACTTACTTTGGCCTTAAAGTGCCTATATAGGAGCTCTATAGGCCACTTTAAGGCCAAATACTGCATGCGCAAAGGGACCCTGAACTTTCTAATCTCTGACGCCACAGACCTAACCCGAGATGCTAAGTAAGGCCTAAAGTCCTAAAGGCGAAGCCCAAGACACCAATTGCCAAGGCCCTCTGTATTGCATACTTTCAAGACATCTCTATAGGGTAGCGAACAACATGAGCTAAGTTGGACGTCGGAATAACTATAGCATTAACATCACAGCTTATTCAGCTACAACACAATGCAACATATACTCCCAAACCCCATCGGAAGAACTCATGTCAGGCCCCTACAATTATCCAGTTTAGCAGTATGGGGCCCTAAACCCTAAACTGGCACTCAACCTACAGTAAATGAGTTTAGCTGCTCACTGGGTCCCCCCTCCAGGTCACTGCATCCCTGAAAGCGAAGACGGCTGGGCGAACGCACGGCGAGTTGTACTTGCACGGCGGGAAGGAGAGGTTGAGGATGCGGGCTTTAGGGCTTTATAGCGGTTTAAGGTTTTAATTTTAGGTGTAGGATGAGGATGCAAGGCCTCATTGGGGAGGTTTAGAACTTATGGGTTTCGGCGTTCAGGGCTTCGGATGCGTGATTTAGTAGCGGAACGGTGTGTCGCGTGTCACGCCCAAGCACCAGTGATCGGTCCTTTGGACCCGTTTTTGTTTGGAAGACCTCCATTAACTCGACTCCTCTAACCCCTACAATGCCCCACAACCGAAAGCCCAGATCTTATAGGGGTTTAGGGTTTGGGGTTTTAAGGTTAGGGTACGTTATGTTTCTGTCTGGGGAGACCTTCGTCCGTGCAGGAGGGCCTCAACTCCAAGCACACCAACTGCCGTCTTTGCAACGAGTGGGTGAAGGCCACTCGTCAGGGTTTAGAGTGTAGGTTGTGGGGTTGATGGTTTAGGGTTTTAGAAAGGGCTGAGTTGTTTGTAGGGTTTTGGGTTTTGGGCTTTGGGCCTGGAGGAAGGTGTCCCGCTGTGGACGACTGTTCGTGTGAAATCAGTCTGCAACCTCAGGAAACCCCGAACATTCTGATCGAAGTGCACCGAGTTGAGGGATTGAATTGCTAAGTTGTCCGGTTTCTTGCCCGGTCCATCTTCTCCCAAGAACGGCAGGTTTCGCTAGGACCAGGATTTCCTGCAAAATTGAGCCCCTACTGAAATCTGCTTGTCTCTTTGGCTTGTAGACAGCAAGACGAACGGGCGGTGTACGTGCCAGCGTCACTAGTGGCTCTGACTCCTGGTCCCAGAGCTTTAGATGCACCCAGTTTGTCTCCTTGCGTGCAAAAACCAGAACAGAGCACATCTTGGAGCCCATATCTTAGCAACTGAGGTAACTTGAGAACCTGAGTATTTCTGCAGACCCAAGCCCTGCAACGCGCAAGACTTCGACCCATTCGAACCCCTTGACTTACGTAATGTCGGCCACATCCAATAAACTTGCATCCCAAAACACCTTGGATCCGTTAACAGTAATGGGAGCATGCAGGAGCTGCAATTTGGCGTTCACCCAGTATCTGCACCCTCGAAGCCCAGAAACCATAGGGATTGGGTTTGTAGCGTGCGCCACGGAATCCCAACCTCCTGAAACGTACAACTCATACCCACCGACCCGGGTTGGTGATCAAGAACTGCAAAGGCCTTGTGTCGGAGAAGCAACGGCTCGGGATCTGCAGGTTAGGGTTCAAGCGCAGGCTTTTGGGCATGTTGTTGGGTTGTGGGTACAGACCACCTATAGACCTTACTACATACTTACGTTTAAGCTGCACCTCCAAGCCTAACTAAAAAACGCCAGATCTAAGCGCCAAGACTCGAAGAGCTTTGAACCAGACTCTGCGCGCCTAACCCGAAAGCCACAAAATGCAGAGACCATCGCTGCAGGTGGAGTTTGAGGTTCTAACAGACGACCTTGTGGTGGATCTGCCCCTGCCTGGCGTGGAGACTCCCGCCTTCGAGGTGTCCTCGGTGGCATCTTCAGGGGCTCGAGGTTCAGAATTCCGGGATTTGGGGATGAAGGGTTTGGGGCTTAGGGTTTAGGGTTTATTTCCAGAATTCCGGAGTTTGGGGATTGAAGGATTTGGCGATTTTGGATTTACAGTCTGGGAACGTGCATGGGTTTCGGGCTTAGCGGTTATAAAGTCTTTAGGGTTTAGGGGTTCGCAGAAGTGCAACTTGGGACAAGCCAGGTATGCGTCTTCCTCTCTGTGGACAACTTCTCGCAAGCGCTCCCGCTTGAGTTCAAGGACTGCATCGGATGCAGAAGCCCCAAATCCTAGTGTCAGAATTACTTTATGGCATCTACTCGGGTCCTAACGTGCCCATCAAGGACTAATTGGGGCCCTAAGTATATACCGTACGAATACAATTGAATACATGGAAGTACCACTCTGATTCCAGTCATGCTTCTAAACTCCTAGAGACTGGTCCTCGAGGACCTAAAACCTGAACGCCAATCTGCAGAATACCCGCCCCCCCCCCACCCCTCAAACCCTGTACCCCGACTCCTTTCGCATCCGAACTGCACCCGAATCGGAGGTATACATGACTCCATAAGCAAGATCGGCCATCGGATCCAACAGACGCAGGCAGTTCAAGAGAAGTCGAGATTCTTGAAACTAGGGCTTATAGGATTAGGGGGACCCTTGGGGATATAGACCCTCTCCATAAGGTCCCTTTTTGACAGAGCCAGAAGTAGGGTTAAGAAGGGTCCCCGCTAAGGGGTCTCCCTAATACGACCTAGGAGAAACGGCCCTTGGGATTGGATTCCACAACAGCGTTCAGGCGAGCATTTAATGTAGGGGCTTTAACAGTTAGAATAGGGTTTTGGGGTATATACTGTTATTATAGTAAGGCACCACCAAGGTAGTATAGGTAATTAGCAAAGCCCCTGTATTACGGATGCATTTAATAAGGGATTGCATGCGGGGCCCCGCTTCAGAATCAGAGTCTTGGCTTATTAAGCGATTAGGAAGAAATTGGATATTGCATATCCACAGAGGGGCTTAGGCTTCTGTCTAGGGTTTATAGGGCTTGCAGGAACCTTTAAAGGCACCTTTACAATTTTACTTTGCAGGAACCCTTGAGGAACCCTTACAACTTCGATATATGGACCCTTTTTAGAGTTGAAGTCTTCCCTAAACCCTAACCCTAAACCCTAAACCCTAAACCGTGGCGAAGGATGGAAGTTGGACAGGATCACGCTTTCTGCCACCGGCAGAGAGAATGTTCGCTGTTTTCCAAATGGCCGGCAAGTTTCCCGAGCCGCATTTAGGGTTTAGGGTCTAGGGCTTAGGGTTTAGGGTTTAGGGGCATTGGAGCTCCGCAAGGTAACAGAGGGTTCAATTTAAAGGGATCTAAAAGGATTCTACGTGGGAGTGGGATCTGTAAAGACGTAGAGGGTTTTTTGGGTTTCTCCTAAACGTTGACTATAGGTCATGGGTGTCACCCTAAATTCTCCGTCATGACACTTCAAGAGTGTAAAGGGCAACACCTTCGAAATCAATAGGTTTAGTGTTCAGGGTTATTTGCCCTGGTTCGCAACAAATTGCGACTTTGATGACTATCCCACAAAAACTCAAAGATTCTGCGGCGGGTCTTCTAAACGCTGGGGGCGTGTCGTTTTGCTTCGTCACTTTCGGCTACGTCTGGGTGCTCCGGAGGGTTTAGGGCCTGGGGGCGTTTAGAGTTCTGCATAAACTAGGGCTCAACAGGTTCATAAGGTGCGGGTGGGGGGTGGGGGGAGTGCTTTTTTTCTAGCGAGTCCTGGCAGCTGCTGCTTTTGCGAGATCCATATCACTGCCGTGAACATCCTCGAAACCTCAATCCCGAATCCCAACTTTAGGGTTTAGGGTTTAGGGGTTTAGGGTTTAGCCCATGAGTAGAACCGCCGCGCTAGACCACCTGACGATCCAAGTTTAGAAGCCGATGAAACGCGCCCAAGCCCACACCAGGACCCTGTTGTCTGAACCTTAGAACCCTGAACCCTGCTCTTTGCACCGGAATCCTATCAAACCTTGAGGCAGAAGCATATAATTACGCCGCAAATCCGAAACCCTTAGTCAAAGCCTCAACCTGTTTTCGGAACCGGAATAGCGCTCCACGAGCTAGCTATGCTCCGAATGTACTTGGATGTGGCGGAGAACTCTACGAAACCTAGTGCCGGACTCTCCCAGGCCCGTCTCGTAGCCCCAAGACTCCATGTGCCTATATAGTATATACTTAGGCCTCAAAGGGGCCCCTATTACAGGTACTCTAGGGCTCATGTGTATGTATATATATATATATAGTATTGGTACATGGAGCCTTGGGGCAAGCTGAACCCCTCCAGCCCACATGATTTTGCAACCTCTGCATTCCAAACGCTGCCAAATCGTAGGTTTTGGGTTTAGGTTTAGGGTCTGTATACAGTGTGCGCGCGGTGGGTGCGTCTTGTACTTCAGGAACAGGGGCGCGCCCACTTATCGCGCGCTTGCGTCAGCATGTGGTCCGACCCCAACCAACCCAACGATTCTCATTTAGGGTTATACCTTAACCTACCAAAACCTACTTTTTTGTGGGGTCCCTATAAATTCCTTATTAGGGTTTATAATAAGAACCTACAAAAAAGTGGGTTTTGGGTTCTTAAAATAGTGGGTACCTCCCCAGGCCCCCGGAAGGGCGGCACTCCCCGGAATCTGCCAGCCTGGGGTCCCCGACCCTTCTGAGGGCCACACACCAAAAAGGCACAAACACATCTTTGTTGAGGATTTGGGTTTAGGGTATGGGTGTAGGGTAGGGGGTAGGTTATGATCTCTTAGAAGATTAAACCCTAAACCCTAAACCCTAAACCATGGTAGAGTTCTTAGACCAGGGAGCCTGCTAAAAAGCCCTGCAGCCCAGCAGAAAACCTCCTCAACAATCCTTCGAACCGTGCCTTTACTTGGCGAATCCTAAACCCTAAACCCTAAACCCAAACTTTAGTAGCATTTCCACACTCCAAATCCCAAACGCCGAAACATTATAAGCTCCAAACCCGAAAGCCTTAAGAGTTTTCAGACACAGCCTTCCAAGGCTTAGCGTCCACCAGCGCCTACCTGTGCGTGCTTTGCAGCAGCCGCTCGAGATTCCGCTGTGGAGGAGGGCATGTGAGCTTCAGTCAGTCAGGGCCCCAAAAAGCACATAAGCATAAGCTTTTTATAGGGATATCCCTACCTTATTGGGCTTCATTATAAGGGGATTTATATCGGATATCCGGATCCTAAGTTTTGCTTTGGGGCCCTAGTCAGGGGCTGGCAGGTAGGGTCCCAAAAGGACATAAGCACAGGTTTAGGGTTGCATAAGTTTGCTTTAATATTTGAGATGTCTCCTCTGTATGTTGCTTTTCGTGCGTTTTGAGCACCGATGTAAATTGTAGATGATAAAAGGCAAGTAAGTAGGTAGTAGACTCAGTAGACAGGACATCAACACTGCTGACTGGTTACAAGCCTAGTTAAGATAGTTCTATCCATAATATAGGGCCTTAATAATTACCCATACTATTTTTGGTGCTCCTTATTATAACTATAGTATAATATACCTCAAAGCTCTGTTATAATTATTAAGTCCTCGACATTAGTTAAGATATCTGCGTCCAGACTGACTAAGTCGCTTGCCTGAGTTATTAAGTCGGGGTCGTCACTAGTCATTCGTGTCTCTTCAAGGTTTAGGGTTTACGGGTTAGGTTTTAGGGTTGCTTAGGGCTTGTACGGTTTGCCCTAGACCCTAAACCCTAAACCCTAAACCCTAAACCCCTAATCCCCTAAAGGGTTTATGGTTTAGGGCTCAGGGCTGGCGACCTTCCGCTGGCGTTTCCTTGTAGCCTGCGCGCGTCGCCGGATCATGGGTTCAGCTCCCTTAAGAACCCAAAACCTACTTTTTTGTAGGGTCCCTATAAATCCCAATTTAGGGTTTATAATAAGAACCTACAAAAAAAGTGGGTTTTGGGTTCTTAAGGTCTTAAAGAGTCAAACATATGTTGATGGGTAGTTTTCTAAATTAGAGTCCCTGGTTAGGTCCCCATAGTAGTACGGGACGGCACCCTTATAAGCAGGATACTAAAAGGGAGCCTAATTTAGAGACCTACCTTGATTCTTGACGGTAATATTACATATCATAGTTTAGCATAGCATAGGATATGGTATAGTAAAGTATAAAATAGTCTCATATCGTATTCTACAGTATAGCATAGTAGAGTATAGAAAAGTATAATGCAGTATAGTACGCTTTCGCAGTAGTACCTTACAACGCCCCTTAAGTTGAATCCCAAATCAACCCCAAACTTGATCCCAGAAGGCCTTTGCCAACACATTCACCTTGAGGGCCTGTGCGCATATGCCAAGCCCTAAACCCTTGACCCTTAACCCTTAACCCTAAACCCAAAACCCTAACCCGAAGCCCTAAACCCTAAACCCAAACCCGAAACCCTAAGCCCCTGGACCCCATAATCCCTAAGCCCCATAACCCTAAACACACCCCTGCTGCAAACCCTAAACCCTAAACCCCATAAGCCTTAAACCCTATAAGCCCCAAGCCCCTAAACCCATAAGCCCTGAATGCCGGCTATAATTCAAAACATCTAAGCCCTTAAGCCCATAAGCCCGAAACCCCTAAACGTTAAACCCCGTTAGATCCTAAGCCTGAAACCCCATAAGCCAGAAAACCCCTAAACCTTAAACCCCTTAATCCTAAACCCTTAAGCCCATAAGCCCGAAACCCCTGAACCTTAAACCCCCGAAGCCCATAAGCCCGAAACCCCTAAACCTTAAACCCCCTAAATCCTAAACCCGAAACCCCCTAACGCTGCTATCGCTCCGGCAGTCCGCACGGGGACGGGCAGACAGAAACTGCTATTGTGGGAGAGATCAACGTGGTGCCTTGACCACATTGGTGTAGGGGTTTAGGGCTTAGGGGTTGCAAGTTTAGGGCTTTAGGGTTCAGGGGTTTAAAGTGTAGGGTTTGGGGATGTAGGGTTTAGGGTTTAGGGGTTTAGGGCTTTAAAGTTTAAGGTTTAGGGGCTTACGGCTCAGGTTAAGGCCTAGGTATGTACTACACGGGTACGCGGCGCCTTGACCAAATGAACCCACGAGGCATGGTCCAGGGTGTAGTCGTGAAGTTTCAGGGTTCAGGGCTTGAGGCCTTAAAGCGGTTTCGGGTTTAGGATGTAGGGTATAGGGTTTAGGGTTTAGGGTAAAGTTTAGGGTAAAGCCGTTGGGGGCTGTGTCGGTAAGCTTTAAGGTTTTGGGCTTATATACATACTTCTACTATCATGTACAAGGCTCACCTTGTCTAAGCTAGGGTACTCAGCCCCGAAAGAGCCTAAACCCTAAACCAGTCGACTCAAGGTGTATACCCTAACCCCCCCAAAACCCCAAACCCCTAAACCCTGAACCCCCAAGCCCTAACCCCAAAACCCCAAAACCCTAGAGCGTAAGCCCCAAAACCTAAACCCTAAACGCCAAAGCCTAAACCTTAAACCCTAAACCTTGAGAACAAAAAAACAGGTGCGTCTGGGCAGCCTGGCGCTCGGCTACTGCAAGGATGTCGAAATGCCTCAGGCTGGAAACTTTCGGGGTGTTTTTTGGTTTAGGGCTTCAGGGTTTTAGGTTTTAGGGCTTGAGGCTTTCAGGGTTTAGGGTTTCCAGGTCTTTTGGGGGCAGTTTGGATTCGGGTTTCAGGGTTTAGGGTTTTAGTTCAGCAGCTCGGATCCAGCAGTTTCTACTCGAGCTTAGCTCCAAGATTCCCATATGGGAGTTTCCGAAAATAAGGGGTACCTTATTTTGGGGTCGTTATAATAAGGGTCCTACTATTTAGGGTACTATATTAGGGTCCCCTATTTTCGGAAACTCCCATATCATTTATAGGAAACCATTCTACTTCACTTAAACCTTAAGGCTGAAATCCTAAACCCGAACCCCTCAGGCTTCACAGGTCTTGTCGTCTTGGAGGGCCGGAGGGCCGGCAACAGAGGGGGCTGTTGGAAGGGAAGGACCGGATTCATTGCAACAGACACCGGTTGAGCAACAGATGAATTCAGGTGTAGAATCGTATGAAACCCTAAACCCTAAACCCAGGTCCGGATTAGTTGCAAACAGGGAGGGGTTAGTTGCAAGGGGAGGGCCGGTCTCGGTTGCAAAAAGGGTGGGCTTAGTTGCAAGAAGAGGGCCGGATTCGTTGGAAAGGGCGGGGTTAGTTGAGGTTCAGGTCTGTAGGAATCTAAAGCGCCGGATGTATGGCCTAGGGTTTGTAGAGTTTGATGGTTTTGGAGTTGGAAGGTTTGTACGGTCTAGGGCTTGCGGGGTTTGTAGGGTTCATGGGATATGGGCTTTGGGGTCTTAGGGTTGAGAGGTTCCGGATTGCCGCTTTGGAGTGTAGGGTGCTGAAGTCTTAGTTATACGATTGATCGATGATGCCACTGACACGGCGATGACCTCAGCTGAAAGGTAATTTAAAAGTCGGCCCCCCCCATTTGTCTGTATTCTTAGATACCCACAAGTAAGGCCCATGAGGGCTCTGTTACAGAGGACTGGAGGGGTATTTCAGGAAGGAGCCTGGAAAATGAGAACAGCTTTTTCTGAAGGGGTATTTTTTGAAACTACAAGGGCAGGTTAATTACGTACACTTATCTTTGAATCCCATATCCCTTCAATCCCTCAAGTTTTCAAACCTTTCCTGAAGCTGGTTGAACTGAGACTTCTTGGGATGTAGAGCTGGATACCTAAACACTGCCCTGAGGCTGCAAGGAGCCTCCGGACACGATCAAAGCCTGACCATGAAGCCTATACTTTCAAGATCCGAAAGTGTATGTATTCTTCGGGAATATGAAGGCCAACCCAATCTTGAGGAGCCTGAAAGGGAGCCGGCAGAAGCAAGGAGACTAAACTGAAACCCCAAACCCAAGACAACATCGCACGCCTGAAACACCGAATCGGCAAGCAAGAATCCCTAATTTCCCGTTCATTGGAGTTTCGGCAGGGTGCGCGGGTGCTGTGTACGTGTGCTGAAGCAGTGGGTAGCTCAGACAAGGGCTTGGGATTCAAGGTGAAGGTTCGAATTTTAAGATTACGGAGCGGGTTGACCTAGGATGCAAATGATCGGGATCGTTGGGGGCGGCAGCCATACATCTAGCTTCAAGTTGTTGCGCGGGTTTGGACATTGACTGGTATGGGGCTCGATACGTCGAGCTCACCTCTGTTAACATCATTGCGGAGCTTTGACTCCAGCGGTAGAGGATGAACTTCACCCATATCCGTGATCTCAAAGCTAAACCTGGCAAAACACCGAAACCCCCAACCTTAATCCCTCGAGCCCTGAAGCCGAAAGCCTACACCCTAGACCCTAAACAAACAAAGCCATTAGACCCTAAATGCTAAACCCTACACCCTAAACCCTATCAACCCTAAACAAACAAAAACCTTAGACCCTAAACCCCTAAACTGTACACCCTGAACGCTAAAGAAACAAAAGTCTTAGTCCCTGAACCCTAAACTCTACACCCTAACCCCTAAACCAAAAACCTTAGACCTTAAACCCTAAACTCTACGCCGTAAACCCTAAACCTAAACAAAAAATCTTAGACCGTGCCGTGAACTTGAGAGGTCAGGGGACCGGCATGTCGAAGCATTCATAGGACATACATACATGCATACATACATACGCACACACACACAAACAATAAATAAATGTAAGTATATATATATATATACACATATAAATACCCCCCTGTGGTGCGTGTGGTGGGGTTGTTTAGTGTATAGGTGTACAGATATGAAAGGGTTTAGGGTTGAGGGTCAGCAGCTGGGCGCGGCACAGACTGAAACCATGGCCCATCCAGGTGAGAGTCGCCACTTTGGACACGCCACGAAGTTGCATAGCTCAAAAGTCACAACGCTCACGGGGATCCCGGGTTCGGGGGGCCCATCCCTGCGACCGCTGTCACTTTTGAGAGAAAAGTGACGATCCTCACGAGGTTTTCGGGTGCATACCATGGGCGGGGGTGGGGGGGTACCGACACGCGACACGGAACCATATATATATATATATGTTTATGTATATGTATATATGTATATATGTATATATGTATATATGTATATATGTATATATGTATATTTGTATATATGTATATATGTANNTATATGTATATATATGTGTATATATGCAAGTAGGTATACATGTATACACAAGGTAAACAAACAGATAGACCTGTCCGTGCAAATTCTTTACCATTACCCACGAATCCCGAAACTGCTAAGGCCACCGTGGTGTCCAAGTCCATCAATGCTTCGAGATCAGGTTCGCGATACTTCTGAGCAGCCCGTTGCTTAGGCAGGGTCCAGGATTTAGGTGTACGGGGTAGCAGCAGGCATAGTTTTCTGGGTGGTTCAGGTCGGCAAGTTCTCTCCAACCCTGTGTTTATGCCCTAAGTCCTGGCTCTAAACCCTTAACCCTAGCCCGGGACCCTAAGCCCAAATCCCAAGACTCAAAACCCGACCCTAAACCCTAAACCAGTGGGCTCCAACATGGTGCCCTTTAGCGAGGTTCGCCGAAGGCGGCCAATCACTTACCTGTGTGCTGTCTGCTTCGAAGAGCCCAGCAAAACAACTCCTTCATCCGAATGGAGCCCTCTGTCAACAGTTACATACATGCATGCATACAT
>CAJNDV010003899.1:0-10110 GCA_905221635.1 Symbiodinium sp. CCMP2456
GGAACCTGTATAGCATTGTATAGTGTCCCACACCTTTGTTGGAGACCATGAAACGCATGGCTACGACGCAGCGCCTTAAATGGTTCAAGAGAATAGCGTGACCGCTCAGAGTTGTACTGTTTAGCTTGGTAGCGGAGCAGAGCCTGAAGATCTGGGAATCCGTGGGACGGAAAGGAAGTACTGTACACCATCAGAAGATCAGTATTCGAAAGAATGAGTATGGAAAGGATGCTGCCGAAGATGTACAAGGACCTCTTGAGAATTGTGTCAGTGCTCTGGATGGTATGGTACCCGCATCAAGTAATTGCAGAAGAAAGTTTGTATCACCTTGATTTTCTACCGCAGCCGTAACGTACTCCCTCAAAGAGGAAGTAAGGAACCTTGTATGGGGGGGGATGAGGAGGACATGCTGGAACTGGGAGGTGGATGGACGGGTGAAGCTTTGCCCCCGGACATGTTCAACGCGAGTGAGCGTGGAGCTGCGAAGGATAGAGAAGGCTTCGGCCCCAGCCGAGTACCCAGGACCGCCCAGCGTAGCAATCCCTTGTCCAGAGGGGAGAATGAGGACTCCTAGGGCACAGGGTGGGGACCTCAACAAAGGGTTGCGTGGCCCTGGTGTAGCCCTTGGGGTTTAGGTCCTGTACACCCTGGTGACAACCCAGGGCGCAGTTTTGAGAGCCAGAAGTGCAGCTTTAGAGGGTTCCTGGTTCAGATCCAGGGTTTTGGAAAAGGTGGCAACACAGAGCGCAGTTTTGGGCACCAGAAGTGCAGCCTGCGAGGGTCCTATGGATTAGAGCAGGAAGTTTTGAGTTTTAACGATGCGGTGCGGAGCCTGGCCAGCTGGTGCGTATCACGCAGGAGTGGCAGGATGCATTGTGGGTGGCAGAGAAGCGCGTTGTAACCAGGATTCAGCCCCTGGTGCAATCGGCCATTTTAACCAGGTATGCTGGTGCAGCTTACAGCCTAAGGCAGAAACCGTGGGGCTGTTGCTGCAAGGCATGTGAAACTTGGGTTTTTGAACAGGTCAATGCCCACAAGACTTTTCTGGTCCCAGGGACATTGGAGTACTGGGTGGCTAACCGCATTCCTGAGTGCTTGGAATTGGAGGAAGAGGATTCAATCGGGATCCTTGCTGCAATTGAAGACCTTAAAATGCAGCACAAGCCTCAGGTAAGGGAGGCAACGTGCCACATCTTGCAAGCCAACATCACCAGTTACAGGTCTGAGATCAGACAGTGGCTGGTGAGTAACCAGTGGCAGCTTGCCTGCCTGCAGGAAACCCACCAAGCTGAGGCTTCGGTAGAGGCAATGACATCGTCCTTGAGGGCGGTGGCGCTTGAGCCTTGGGCCTTGAAGGCTGAACCGATGGCTGGCGGGACATCTGGTGGGTTGGTTACGTTGGCTGGCTCCCACCTCCAGACCAGATTCCTGCACAAGCATGGAGAACAAGGCAAAGGTTTCCTGTTCGTTGGCATTCGCTTCAATGGATGGGAATTGGCGGTTGGCAACATTTATCTTGAGTCTGGCCCTGGGCCAGGTGGTGGAGTGAACCCAAAGATCCTTGCGGCTCTTTTGGTTCTTCTGCAAGAGCTTCGTATGCCTTGGATCGTGATGGGTGACTGGAATTGTGCTCATGATGAGCTGTCTTCCTCGGGGTTTCTGCAGGCGTGCCATGGCAATCTGGTTGCACCCCTGGAAGCGACTACCACTCAGGGTTCTTCCATTGACTTTGGAGTTGTTTGTGCTGAGCTTGCGGCATGTACTCAGGTGACTGTGGATTGGAGTGTGCCTTTCAAGCCTCACGCGGCGCTGAGGTACACCATTCACAAAACGGGAGTCAGTGTCCCAGTTCCACAGCCCCCGAAGTTCAGTGGGGAACAGGGTGCCAGCCAGGAGACGGCTGAGGCGCCCAAGGTGAAAGAGGTTGTTGCCATGTTTGAAAGGCCCAGCACAAAGGACGTTGACGTGCATTGGGGCAACATCATGGCTAAGTTGGAGAGTGAACTTCAGTTTGGGCCACAAGGCAGGGGCTGGTGTTTCCCAGTCAAAAGGCAACCGCTGGTGCCACCAGCCTCCCCTGAAAAGCCGTGGAGGGGAGGCAAGGTGGCTTTCTGGGGGAGAATCCAGCTCTGGATCCAGCAAAGAAAGGATAGGCCTCTGAAGCCGTCCCAGCTCCGCCTTTTCATGCACCAGATTAAGCATATCCATCAAATGGTGGAACCTGAAGAGCATGCCACTGCTGGTGATCTCCAGAGAGAACTGGAAGCCTTTGTCATAGGGCACCCCCAGGACTTAACCTTGGTGACCAAAGTGATTGACAAGGCAAAACAGACCGCCAGTGAGTGGAGAGCCGCCAAGCAGGAAGGTTATCAGAGATGGCTTAAAGGTGCGTGCGAGGGAGGCATGCGTGGCCTCTACAAGTCCATCAAAATGCCTGAGAATGTACAGGCCAGACCTTATAGGCAACATAGTGGTGAGCTTCGGCCGCATCTCAGGAGGCAGGAATGGAAGCAGGTGTGGAGGCCCAAGGCTGACAACACTCCTGAGGAACACCAGCTTTTTGACCAGCTCAGGCGCAAAGCTGCAGAGGAGTTGCTGGTGGTGGGACCCATCACCGATGAGCAGGTTGCGGCCGTCATGAAGAAGATGGCAAAGAAAGCGTGCGGACCTGATGGGCTCACCAGTCACATGCTGCGGGGCCTTGAGCCGCACCAGGTCTCCCTGGTGGCTGAGGCTTTCAGGCAGTGGGAAGCAACGGGCATCATGCCTGAAGCGGCGACTATGTCCCTGGTGGCCTTGATTCCTAAGAAGGAGACAGAGGAACGGCCGATAGCACTCACGTCTTACGCGTATCGGGCCTGGTGTAGAACCAGGTACCCGCTGCATGATACATGGGCCCGACAGTACCAATTGTCAGCTCCCTGGGACAGGGCCATTAAAAACCACTCGTCTCTTGAAGTGGCAGTGACACGAGTGATCAAAGGCGAAGTGCACAGACACAGCCGCAAATCTGGTATCACGCTGCTCCTGGACCTGCGGGGTTTTTTACGAGAATGTTTCTCACAAGGCCTTGATCAAGAGTGCCTTTGCGCACAAGTACCCGGCATTGTTGCTCCATGGCGCCATGCAGCTGTATCGGGGAAAACGACACCTGTGTGCTGAAAACATGGTCAGTGCACCCCTGGTGGCCACCCAGGGCATACTAGCAGGGTGCCCGCTGGCCCCTGGGCTGAGTAAGTTGGTGATGCATGATGTTGTGGAACCAATTTGGAGAGGACCGCCACAGTGTCATGTTGATTTGTATATTGATGACACGGGCTTCGACGTTGTGCACGATGATCCGAAACAATGTGCGCAGCAAGCCTTTAAAGTGTGGCAGGAGGTGAAAAGGAGACTGAAAGAGGCACAGCTCCCTCTGAGCATTGGTAAGACAGCGTGGATTTGCAGCAACAAAAAGGTTGAAAAGGCCTTAGGCAACCTGCTCCTAGAAGGCGATCCAACCATTCGCGACATCCACAGAGACCTGGGCATCGACTCGGGGTGGGGCAAGAGACGTCGTGTCACAAACCACCGACTTCGGTTCCACAAAGGTGGTGGCAGGAAGAAACGTCTTGACCAGTTGGCGCCAGGACAGGCGCCAAAGGTAAAGGCCTTTCAGCAAGGTGTCCTAAGTGTGGCGCTTTACGGGCATGTTGCTGTAGGTTTGTCGCCTAAAAGGCTGAAGTGGATCAGACACCAGCAAGCCCAGGTGATGGGACGAATGAGTTTGGGTTCCACTGAGTTCGTCCTGGAAATCGGCATTGACAAGCATGAGGACCCTAGCTTTACCATTATCAACCAGCATTTCCGCTTTCTTCACAAGCTTCTGGTGAAGTGGACCCAGGGTAGCTCTGTGGAACTAGAGGAGGCGTGGCAGCACTGGTACAGCCGCATTTTTCGACACAAAGAACCGTGGAGGATTGTGGTTGGTCCTTTTGGGGCGGCTGCGTGCTACCTGAAGGCCCTGGGCTGGACGGCCACGTCACTCACGAAATGGCGGGGATGTGGAGTTGATTTTGACATCTTGGACAGAGCCAGCCTCCATGGGCTTAGCTACCACCTCAAGAATACCTGTGCCGGGTGGAGATGGAAGGCCATCTCAAAAAGCGAAGCAGGACAGTCGCTGGCCAATGGGGTGGACTGGCAGGCCCCACGCAGAGCACTGAAGCAAGTGAAAGGCCTGCAGAAAAAGGCCCTAGTGGCAGTATGGCAAGGTGCCATTCGGCGTAGCATGGGTTCCTGGTGTAGTCGCTGTGATTGTAGCTGGTGGGTCCAAAACCAGCAGGAACCAGAAGATTTCCCAAGGTTCAGGAAAGAGTACCCTGATGATAGCCTGTGGTTACGAGGCCTCCCTGCAGCACAGGACAAGCCACTGGGGTATACCCAGGTTTTTCAGGAAACTGGGGTCTTCCAGCAGCAGGAGGTTGATGGAGGTGACCTCCATTTTGCTACAGACGGTAGCTGGGGGATCCCATCACCTGCGAACAAACAGTATTTCGTGCTGAAGCGCAGGCGATTGCATACCTGGTGGCTAAAGTCCAGGGCAACATTGAGGTTACCTTGGATGCCAAAGGGGTTAAGCAAACTGCTGAGAGGCCGCCAAGATGGAAGTCGGAGGATTTGTTTCAGCCGGTGCGTGCTGAAATGGATCGGGTCTCCCTTACTTGGATCAACAGCCATCTCACTGAGAAGGAATACATTGCCAAGTTTGGAGCTGACTCCTTATGGAGGTGGCAGGCCAATGCGGAGGTTGATAGGCTGGTGCAAAACCGAGCCAATGAGAGAAGGGATTTGGCCTGGGAACAGACAGTCCTCATCAAGGATGAGGTGGTCATCAGAGTGCATTCCCTGTTGGCGCAGAGAACGGCTGCGATGTTTCAACATGATCGGCTTGATGGCCCCCAGGTTGTTTATCCTGACTCCAAGGAGGTCAATAAACCTTCGCAGAAGAAGCTTCGTAAAGGGCCCAAGCAGACGAAGCTTTTTAAGGCCCAAAAGCAGCACAAAAGAAAAACCCAGGAGGCTCCACCTGGTGAAGGCAAGCTGAACAAGAGGCGACAGATGGAGGCCATGCTTGAGGGTGCTAGCCCGGCTTTGGGGCACAATTGGGTGGTCGGGCATCAGTCCAGAGACCAGCTCACGATCAAGTGTAGCACCTGTGGGCTCTATGTGCAACAAACGGAGTCGATCACTATCTTCGATAGGAAGATAAATCACCATTGTTTGTTTCAGGGCCCGAGTTTTGCAATGGCCGCCCATGCCACTCACAAAATTGTAAATGGAGGTAAGGCCTGGTTGTGTACCAGGTGTGGGGTTAAACAGTGGGTTGCACAGGACAAGCTCTGTGATGGTTTTGGCAAGGAATGCCGGCAGAGATACCAGGGCAAAGACCTATGGGTAAGAGACGTCATTCAGCAGGCGGCACCAAAAACTGGGATCTTCCAGCAGCCTGCTTCAAGCCAAAGCCCTCGTCCCCCTGACCTCCCAAACCTGAGGTGTTCTAACCAGAGGGAGGCCCAAAGCCTGGGGGCCCCAGCAAACAGCAATGCTGGTGAAGCAAGCGAAAGGCCCGAGGCCCCTAGCTCTAAGAACTCTGGATCCAGCTGTCCTGTGAAGCCTCAAAGGCAGAATGTGGAGGACCTGTCCTTGGTAGGCCCCCAAGCGAAGCCCAAAACCAAAGCAAAATCCCAATCAAAGGGTGATGGCAAACAAACCAAACTCAGGTTTTGAACCGGTGTCGGCAAACCAGTTCTTACATGCAGTTTCGGCTCAGAAGTGCAGGTGCCAACCTGCTAGGTTGCCGTGGCCCGCGACATGGAGGCAGAAGACCCTGGTGAAAACCAGGGCAATGACCAAGCTGGTGTGTTGCCAGCTGAGCCGGCCAGTGGCTCAACAGAAGGTCCTGGTGTGTTACCAGGCAACACCCCTGCTCGCCGTGAGCTCACGGATTATAAAAAGTGGTACAACAAAAACAGACCGGGGAAGCGTGAAAGGGCCCAAGGAGCGGTCTCGAGAAACCTTCCAATCCCGGCTTCCGTGCTCCGTGAGAAAGGACTGGGCAAGCACAAGGGCAAAGCCAAAGACCCAGCACCAGGAAGCAAAGGAAAGGCCAAGGGAAAAAGAGAAGGAAAGAACCCTGGTGCTAACCAGGGCAAGGGTGCTGCCAGCAACCCTCCTCCCCCGCCGCCTGCCAGGAAGCGTTCCCTGGTGGAGGCACCGCCTCAAGCTGAAACCAGGGCGGCAGCAAAGTCCAGAACAGAGGCGGAAGAGTACTCGTACTACACGGGTGAGGAGGAGTCAGCTGAAGTTCAGGAGCCTGGCAAGCGTGAAAAGTTTGTGGCGGTCGTAAGAGCAGCTGCTAAGGAACGCCAGCGAGGCAGCGCAGCTGAGGACACAGCAGGAGCCACATCCACTGAGCAAGCTGGTGGCTCAGTGGCGCGCAACCAGGCCCCCTTAAAGGGGCCCAGGGTGATGACCAGGAGATGGTGGAGCCACCGGTGGAAAACCTCCCACCTGTCAAGGAGGAAACCACGCAGGAAGAGGCCAGCAAGGCCCTGCCACAGGATGAAGCAAAGTCCCCAAACACAGGGGACGGCAGCTCATCCTCTGATGAATCCAGTGGCAGTAGCTCTGAAACAGAAGGGCGAGGGAAGGAGCCTGAGCAAAGGAAGCCTCCTGGTGCGGACCAGGAGACGAGCAAGGCAGCGGAGGGCACGTCCAGCGATGCCAAAGCAAAGGCGCCTCCGCCGGGAATACCAATGCCTGGTGCCGACCAGGAAATGGAACCACAGGTGGAGGCCAGTAGCACGGATGACATGGTGCAGGCAACCTCAGAAGTGAAAGAGGAGCTCCGAGGTGAAACCAGTCATGAAGGACCGGTGGAAACACCTCAGGCAGAGGACACCAGTTCGTGCTACGAGCCGGTAAGGCTCCAAGAAGGCCCTAATGCACTGGAATTGGGACCAAAACCTAAGGCGGACTATGCACAGACGATGCAGTTTGTGGTCAAGATGCGCAAGGATGTGAAGCCTTATCACTCGCGCTATGAACCGGACCTCCGGGTCACGTGCACAAACAGCGGGGGGGAAGCTGGTGTTAGAATTGTGGCGGTGGCCCCTCACCAGGACAATCTGGTGTGGAAGATAAGTATCTGCCCTCAAGAGAGGGAGCGTGTGGCGTGCAAGGTGCTGGGGGCTGTGACGCCCACCCCAGTGCGAGCAGCTGGTGTTCACCAGTTGACTGAAGAAGGCACGGATGCGGCCCAGGAGCCTAAGTGGGTGACTATGCTCGAGTGTGAGAGGCTAGATCCTTTCCCGGAGCCCGCCGATTTCCTGGTGATCCAGGCCCTTTTCACCTTGTGCCTGATCGCTAAGGTCCTGAAGGTAAAGATGTGGGAAGGTATAACCTGGGCATACGGGAACTCCGCCCAAGTGTGCCAGGTGCTCTCCGCGCAGTTGTGTACCTGGACTGCAATGGCTGGGAACCGTATGGCCCTGAACAAAGACCGGTCTTCCCAAACAAGACCTGGGCCCAAGGTTTCTGGAATATGGTCCAGAGCCATGACCCGGACCTCAAGGATATCCTCAGAAACCTCGTGGATGAGCACCACGCCAACCTGGAAAACCTCACGTGTGCTCTCCGCGCACTGGCCAGGGGAAGGTTTGATGCGGATACCTTCGATGAGCTTATGCACATCCTGATCCAAACACAGGTGCTGGCGCTCACTCCGGAAGGTCGTCTGGGACAGCCTCTTCTACCAGACGATCAAAACCACGACCTGGAACCTGACAAAAGTTGGCTCATCAAGCCTTTCCCGCTGGAGGGCAAAGGGCTAAGAGGATGGGCAACCAGGCAGGCTTAAGGCCCCTGCTGGTGGTACCAGTGGTCACACTGACTGGTGAACCCTTGAAAACCAGATCTGGTGAAAACCAGTACTGGTGCTAGGGGCGTGCCTGCCCTGGGGTTTTCCAGGCCGACAAACCAGTAGACTGGTGTAAACCAGCAAACTGGTGCCTGTAGCAACCAGCCCGGCTGGTGAGTAGCTGCCACTAGGAGCTGGTGCTACAGGCAAAGTCCTACCAGCCACCAGCGCGGAGGTGACGCTGGTGAGAAAAGGAGCAAGCGCTCCCTGGACAGCTAAGTAGTGGTCTTAACTAAGTTTCACCCAAGCCAAAGGCAGCGCGACTTCTCGCCACCAAGGAAAGGAACCTTGTATGGGAATATCCCACAGTACCCCTGCAATGGAAAGCAGTATGGAAGAAAGGCCAGAAGCAGAAGCGAGAGCTGAAGAAGCATCAACTGGAATGGTACCCGCGGCAGGAACCCTTGAGCTGGAACAGCAGCGACCCGATGATGTGCCCTCATCGAAAAGGCGCACAGAGTACTCTCACTTCCCAAGGTGGACAGAAGGGGAAAAGCTGCGACCCCGGCTATCCGGCCAGGAGATGCCTCTACACCCGTTACAGGAACCAAGAGTAGGTCAGAACGGAAAGAAGAAAAGAAGGCTGCCCGGAGAGAGGAGAAGAGAAACAGGAAGCTGGAGAAGTCGGCACGAAAAGCTGAAGAGTCTGAGGCAGAAAGAGATCCAGTACGGAGAAAGCTCGACGTCGCTCTGGAGAATGCAGGCAGTATCGAATCAGTCATTTTGCTCGAAAAGGAGTATAAAGCCCTCCGGCGAGACCCATCGCACAGACCGAATTTCTACTCTCTTATCGATCAGATTATCTCGAATTTTCAATATATCCCCGGTTCAGTATACGGCCCCCCGGCAGGGGAAGCAGAAAGGCTTGGGATTGAGAAACTTCGGGAAGAAGTCAGAGCTGAGGATGCTGAAGCAACAAGAATGGAAGAGTCAGATGGCGGTTCTGCCTCCAGGAAACGTAAGCTTGAAGAACTGGAAGAGAAGAGACGTGCCCTGGAAGAAGAGAGTGCCCGAAACCAGAAAGAACTCGAAGATGAAGCTCGAAGACTTAGAGCTGTTGAAGAAGCCGAACGTAGAGCTCGAGAACAACGTTCGAAGAACCCCAAGGTGCAAGTACCAGTGGAAGCTGAGAAGGCTGAGAAAGGAGAAACATGGTTCGAGCGGAAGGCCATCGAACTGGTCGGAGACTATGTCCAAGCATATGTACCGCAGCAGAAGAAGTCGAAGGAAGCAGCAGATGCGTATGCCTCTGCGTGCAAGGAATCAGAAAAGGCACAAGAAAATTTCGTGTCTGTACTTCAGAAGGCTCAGGATAGTGCACAGCTACTGCAGGAGAGTATGGGCAAAGCTTTGGAAGCAGCCATTGAATTTGGCCGTGAAGACGAGCGAGCCAAGCTGTATACTCAGGCAAGGGCGAAGTGTACTCGACCTGAAGCACCTCGAGTTAAGCAAGGCCTCAGATCCCAGCTGCACTCCAAGACAAGCTCAAGAAAGAAATGGCTCAGAAGGATGAAGAGCTTCGTAAGTCTGGGAAGAAGTATGGACCTGCTCAAGCTCGAGAACAGCCAGCCGAAGAAGAACCAGGAAAGGAATGGAGTGAAAGGACCTCCTCAGAAACCTGGAAGGTTGGATGAACCATTGGGTCGGACGAGAAGTACTTGGACTGTATCTACTACCCATTCTCGCCTGAATGGCAGGAGAAGGTACGAAAGGAACTGCTGGACCTGGCGTACCGTGGGTTTTCAACGAATGCAGATGGAGACATGTATCCGACTACAAAATTTGCATGGCAACTACGATCAACCCGAGACTTCAAGAAGATCAACGACGCCCTCGAACGGGACTACAGTATCAGACTTGTCTGGAAAAGTACGGAAGTTAAAGGAAAAAGTAAGGCAATGGATGATTGGCACTGCTACCCTATTGGAAAGGGAAAGATGGAGAAGACCACTAGGTTTGGAGTTCCGTACACGGTTCGGGGAAATTTGCCACCAAGCAAGAGTATGTGCTCTACGTGTTGGTCAGAAGGCCACTGGAAGAGTGACTGCCCACTCAAAGACATGGTATGCGAATTGTGGGAGCCAGCACTCACAGTATTGGTGCCGGAAAGGAAAATCAGGAAGTTCTACCCTCTGCGGAACATCATCTGC
>CAJNDV010003900.1:0-10106 GCA_905221635.1 Symbiodinium sp. CCMP2456
CTCTCTCCCTCTCTATCTCTCTCTTTCTCTCTTTTTTGTTGTGTTCTATCTCTCTCTCTCTTTCTCTCTCTCTCTCTCTCTCTTTCTTTATTTCTCTCTCTCTCTCTCTCTCGCTCGCGCTATATATATATATATATACACATATTGTTTGTGTTAAGCATATATATATATACACATACACATACCCATCTATACCTATATATATATATATATATATGTTTATGTCTGGGTGTGTATATATATATATGTACGTTCACACATATTGTGCACCTCTATATATATATATACATACATGTACGGTTGTGCTTTACCCTGAGAACCTAGACATGTACATTAGTTAGGTAAACCTTACACCCAAACAGGGACCAGTTTGATGTTTGCAGCATGCCTCAACCGTCGGCCGAGGTCAGAGCTTTGTGGCCTAGTGACACCATCTCATGGCGATGGGCTGAAGGCACCGGTTTTCTGTGTGGATTAGGGTTGCGTTTGGGTTTGTCATTTTGGTTTCTAGGCATTCTTTGTGGAGGGAAGAATAGAGCGGCCTCAGCAACAAGCATTTGTGGTCCTCCAATATATCTTGTGTATACAGGCTCCCCGAGCTCGAGGTTATTCCGAGTCTAAGCACACCCTAAAGCTAAACTCCAAACTCCTCAACCCCTAAACCTTAAACCGGAGGCCCTGCAATTACGCTTCTTCTACAGGGCCGGGTCCATCGTTCGTGCACAGGAAGCTCCCATGTTGGTGTTTCAGGTTCTTAGGGTTTTAGGGTTTTAGGGTTTAGGGCTTGGGGGCTAGGGTTGAGGGTTGCAGGTTTTAGTATTTCCATCCCCGAACCCGGAGCCCCTAAACCGTTTAGGGCTTAGGTTTCGGTCTTGGGGGTCTGTGCTTCGGTTCACAGACATGAGAGGGGCTTTTCCTATGCACTCCACTCTTGCTGCCCAAACCCTAAGCCCTAAGAGCCAATCGTATGATAGGGAGCCTCGTGCTTTCATAAGGAGACAGGTAACCAATCCAGGTGCTGCGTTGAACCCTAAACCCCTAAACCCCTAAACCCCTAAACCCTGAACCCTAAAACCCTAAACCCTAAACCCCGAACCCTAAACGATTTCAAGGGTTGAAGGCTGGGGGTTCGGGTCGCGGCCCAAGCCTCTGTGCCTGGACACAAAACCTATCTTTTGCAATATCACTCTCAGGACTTCGGCCTTTTGATTTCGGTTGAAAGCCCTGGAAATCAACCCTTGCAGCCCTAAACCGCTGTGACACCCGAGCCTCAATTACAAGGCCAGCTTTTTTCGGACACAGAAGCAAGAATCGCGAGATTCCCTCGAAACCCGTTGGAAGCCCCCTAAACCCCCACACCCTAAACCCTTAGACCCTGAACCCTAAACCCCGCAACCCCTAAACTCTTAAGCCCTAAACCCCTAGGCCTAAGCCCCTGAACCCTGAACCGTAAACCCTTAAACCCAAAACCCCTAGGCCCTTAAACCCCGAACCCTGAGCCCTAAACCCTTAACCCTAAACGCCGAGGCCCCAAAGCCCCTGAACCCCAGACCCTTGAACCCTAAACCCCTTAGGCCCTTAAACACTGAGCCCTTAAACCCTTAAACCCCTAAACCAACATCCGGAGACTGCCCAGCTGTTCCCGTGCGTGCGCACAGGCTCTCGCCTCGACCCTCAGATGGCCAGTTGGCCGCATTCAGATAGTTTGTAAAAATGCATACTGGATAATGTATAGTGTCTAATATATAATTTGTATGTAGTAATGGTATCTTTTATGATGTTGCCCGCATTCAGATTCAAGGCGTAGCTTAGGGCCTACCTGGACCCTAGGAAACCTACATTTATGTGTACTTTAAATATCAGGCAGTATGTGGGGTGTGTGTGTACATATGTATATATATATATATATGTGTTTTATATACATATACATTGTTTGAATTGTTTGTATATATATATATACACAGTATGTCCCTGTAATATGTCATATGTAATGTACAACATATAACATATAGTGTATGAGCTATACTATATATATATACATACAGTATCATCGATAGATTTTAAATTTGCATACTCGGTAATGTATAATGTATTAAATAATATACGGTATATAGTATAATGGTATCTTTTATGATGTTTGTTTAGCTCTCCGGTTGAGTAGGGGCTGGAATAAGTAGTCGCAATGTCCCCTTATAGCCTCCATAGAGTTACACGGTGAGATACCACCCTCCCAAAGTTTGTTATAATTCTGTGCATGCTCTTATGCATGTGTATACATACATACATATATATATATATATACATATATAGATATGTGTGTGTTCAGACATATATATATATATACATATGTATACTAAGTCCATACATACATACATATATATATATATATATGTATATATATATATATAATATGTGGTATAACATGTGACACACATATATATATATAACAGTGTCTATACATCTGTATATATATATATACATACACGCTTGCACATGCCACATACAAGCATACAAACATGCATACACACGTACATGCCGACATTCACACACGCACATACGTACACATACATACATATACATACACATGCACATACACATACACATACATATGCACATACATATACATATACATATACATATACATATACATAACATACATACATAACATACATACATACATACATACATACATACATACATACATACATACATACATACATACGTACTTACATACAAATTTATGTGTGTGCATACGTGCATGTGTGTATATAATATATACATACATACATACATACATGCATGCATGCATGCATACATACATACATACATACATACATACATACATATATATATATATATAGTATGTATACTCACATGTGTGAGTAACTGTAATACACATCTATATTTGTACATATATATATATATACACGCACACAGACCCTCTACACGTCGCTTCGAAACTGCAACCCCACGCTCCCAAACATTTAAACTATAATCCCTATTGCAGCCTTTGGCTAGTGTTCTTTGTGCCCAGAAACTATCAGAAATCCATAAAGTTACTATAAGCCAAGCAGTTATGACCTAAGCGTGCGCAATATGGGCAAACCCCTCATGCCTTGATCTTCTGTTGTATCTTTTGCAACCAGTGTGCTTCATCTCCCTTGACCGACTCAGCACGCTTGGCCGGTGTACTTTGCAGCCCGAAGCCCGGAGATTGAAACATGTAGAGCATAACCGGAGTCCCCAAATGCCCTAAGCCCCGAAACTAAAGATGCTGTAAAGTCCTACAGCAGCACGACCTGTTACACAAGGCTTTCCTCCATGGCCAAGCAGCCGTTTGAGGAAGTGCCTGCCGGATTGCAGGCACTGTGGCGGCAGGCGCTCTCTTTATCGTGGAGAGAGAAGAGGGGCGGAGATGGGGGGTGAGGACTCATGGCTAGTGGTTAGTTTCAAACGCACTGAAAGTATATATCATAAGTACGTTTTTGTGGCTTATGAATGCGAAGTTGGCTCTAAAGCCTCCGCCTCCATCGTCCTCCAATCCCAGAACATCCTGGAACTGTGAGACCAGACATCCCCACAAGCTGGTTAGGGGCCTGAACCCTAAACCCCAAACCCTAAACCCTCAACCCTAAACCCTAAACCCCAAAGGGCTTCCAGGGCCCTGGAACCACGTTTTTGTTGTCTGTTGTAAGTCAGCTCCACTCTTGTATCCCTACCTAACTCGAGGCGTAGGACCAGAAAACCCTACATAAACTCTATAAGCCGTAAAACCTAACTTCCTAAGTAGGACCATACCCCAAAACCCTAAACCCTAAAACCCTAAACCCTAAACCCTAAACCCTATATGAACCCTAAACCCTAAACCTAAAAGAACCCAAAACCCTATATGAACCCTAAGTAGGACCATACCCCCAAAAAAGCCTCGGCCAAAATGACGGGACCTGCAGGCAGCGTCCACCTTGAGCGAGGCGACCTGCAAGGCCAAAACTTGCAGAAAAGGTCTTAGGGTTATTGGGTTTAGGTTTATTGGGTTTAGGGTTTAGGGGTTAGGGTTTAGGGTTTAGGGTTTAGGGGTTTTGGGTTTTGGGTTTAGGGGTTTGGGTTTAGGGGTTTAGGGTTTAGGGTTTAGGCTTTGGGCTGATGCTCTTCTGGTCTCGTTTAATTCAAGTTACCAAAATAGGGTTTAGGGTTTAGGGTTTAGGGGTTTGGGCTGATCCTCTTCTGGTCTCTTGTCAGGAAGTTCAGGGAGTTTAATTCAAGTTACCAAAATAGAGATCAATAGCAGATAGTATGGCTCAACTGCATTCCTTAAGTTTTGGGCTTCTAGGCTCTTGGGCTCACGTCGTGAGGGATTGGGGCTGGACCACAGGTGCTTAAGACAAGATCTTCCAGGGTCTCGGCATCCCAGAGCTTCCGCATTCCAAGGCTCGGTCTTTGCCTTGTCTTTTGCAAGTGAAGCCTTGAGGTTTTGGGGGGGTTTAGGGTTTAGGGTTTAGGGTTTAGGGTTTAGGGTTTAGGGTTTAGGGTCTAGGGTTTAGGGTTTAGGGTTTAGGGTTTAGGGTTTAGGGCTTGGGAGGCTCGTTGCATATGGGAGGTTTCCGAAAATACTAATATAGTACCCTAAATACTAACATGGTACCCTAAATACTAATATGGTACCCTAAATACTAACATGGTACCCTAAATACTAGGATCCTTCTTATAAGGACCCCCAGGTACCCCTTATTTTCAGAAACCCCCGTATCGTTCCGGAAGAGATGTCTTACAGGCTCCCCGCAGAGGCCCTCAGTGAAACCCGACCCGACCCCCTTTCAGAAGCAGACCTGAGACGCATGCGCTGCAGCCCAAGACACTTCAAGTCCTGAAACATATACCTTAACCTACCAAAACCCACTTTTGTGTAGGTTCTTATTTTGAACCCTAATATAGAATTCATAGGGACCCTACAAAAAATAGGTTCGGGTATAGGTTAAGGTATCCAGTGAGACATTATGGAACCCTGCGCGGACTTGCCTTTTGCTTTTGGCAGTTCCTTCATCAAAGGCGTCCGACCTCCTCATGGTGGCAAACGATGCCTCCCCACGTGCGGACCAGCTGCTCCACTCCATGCTGCAGATGCTTGGCGAAGGATGTTTTGGGTTTCGAGTTGAAGGTATGGGATTTAAGATAAAAGGCTGAGCTTTTGGGGTTCAAGGTTTTGGGTTTAGGGATGCATTGATGGAGAATTAGATGGCTTGCCATGGTTTCAGCATTCACTATTCCTTTAAAATTAAGCGTAAGTTAGCATACGAGGGATCTATAGCAAACAATGATAAGGAGGTTACTCGTCAGGGTAACTTGACCTAAACGCCTTGACAAGAACCGGGTGTTCTATCTGCTGACTGCCATGTTTAGGTCTGAAGCCAGTGGTGTGCTCAAGTCAGATTGTCGGAGTTGGAGGAAGTCCCTAAGCCAAACCCGACATGAAGCTCTATGCCCTACACCTCAATGTATCCGTAATCCGACAGCCTAAGCCCAACGCCGCACAAGCCAGAACGCCATGGCTGAACCTTCAAGGGGTCCTGAAGATTGTTGGGCTTAAGGTTACCCAGAGGGCCCACATATACTACTACCATTATGGAATTGGGTCCCAAAAGTAAAGACCATCCCCGCTATGGTTTTGGGAGCCGATTTCCGTAATGGTCGCATGTTTTGACTTCCACCGCGCCCTGAACTCCACCATGCCTCTGAGTAAAGGATTCAGCCCAAAATATCGAGGGGTCTAGGGCTTCGGGATTAGGGATTGGGGTTTTAGGGTTTAAGGTTCAGGGGTTCAGGGTTTCCTCAGGGGGTTTTGGGTTTGGGGTGTTCGGGTGTAGGGTGGTTGGGAGTCCGAAACAAGAGGTCCTGGAACAGGCAGCTGCTAGCGTGCGGGGCTCAGGAACAGGATCAGGTTTGTTGCCTAAGCTTTGTGGCTTCTCGTATCTTGTTGTAGGGCTCGGAATCTCGGAATAGTTAGCAATGAGGCAAGGCTATCCCTAAACCCTAAACCCTGAACCCCAAACCCTAAACCCTAAACCCTACCCTTTCAGCCCCCCTAATAATACAAGTGCACTGTACCCCAAGACACTTTCGAATCATCAGGGCCCCTCGGAGATGCCAAGGGCTCAGGTTCAGGGCTCGAGGAAGTTAAGGCAAGTGTGTGGCTTTAGGGATGTCTTACCCATAGGCCCTCAAGTAGATCCTTTTTGGGGTTCATATATAGAATCCTATAAGGGAACCCCAAAAAGCACTACTATGGGGCCTATGGGTGGGTCTTGGCTTTAAGTGGGATGTTTGTTTGCGAAACCCCACAGCCTTATAAATTACATAAAAACTCTGAGCCCCCGAAACCTAAATTTAGGGCTTAGTGTTTAGAGCCCTCCGTCCCCAAGCAAGGGCTCGAAGGGCCCCCGACCCACTCCTCGCAACTGGAAAGGAGCGCATCGGTACTTCGACGAACCCGGGGGGCACTTTTTGCAATTGCGAACCAGTCAGTAAAGCCCCCAACCCTTGAAGCCACGATATGTTCAAAAGACTCAACACATGGTAAACCCCAAATCCTGCAACCAAGCTTCAAACACCAAGCCCTAAGCCTCGAACTGAAGCCCAACATCCGAGACACCTAGATCCCAAACCATGCAGTATGGAAAGTTGAAAAGCTTGTAGAACCCTTGAAGGAGCCTTAAACCCAAACCCCTCAAAGGAATCCTAAACCCTAAACCCTAAACCCTCGAACCCCATTGAAGGAAATTTTAGAGGGCTCCTCAGGCAGTCCCTAAACCCTAAACCCTAAACCCTAAATCCTAAACCCCAAACCCCAAACCCCAAACCCCAAACCCCAAACCCTAAACCCTAAACCCTAAACCGTTAGGGAGTCTGGACCAGGTTGCAACCTGGCGGCTCTGCGATCCTTCCTCTGGCTTGGCCAGGGGACGGCGGGCGACAGGTGCCAGGGTCAGGGTCTAGGGTTTAGGTGTCTAGGATTAGGGTCTAGGGTTTAGGGGCTTAGGATAAGGGTTTAGGGTTTAAGGTTTAGGGGTTTAGGACTAGCGTGGAGGGGTTAAGGCTTCAGCGGTACCTAGATCCTTTTGAATTCTTGGCTACGACACTCATTCACTGATAACTGAGGTGTACTTGGACACGCTTTCTTCAACTGCTTTTTCATTTTTGGTGATTATAACCCCTAAGAAACAGCTAAATCATAAGTCTTGCTAGAGTGCCAAGTCCAGTATAGCTTAATTCAGGGACTGCTTCACCGTTCGAAAAAGGTCTGGGGGGTAGATTGCACAGTTATATATATATATAAGGCATAGTCTAGATAGTTATTCAGACTTCTGTGTTGTGGACTTCAATGAGCCCTTGAATCAAGAAGAGCTTAGGGTCAAGGAGTTCGGAAGTAGAGCTAAGGGATCTGTGGATTTTAAGGTAAGGGTTGAGGGTTTAGGGCTAAGGTTAAGGGGTAGGGTTGGGGAGCTTCTGGCGTCTATGGGAGACCCAGGAATCCCTTGTAGGCTGGAAGGATCTTGGGGTTTAGTCCGTTGTCGGTGTGGCTCTTAGACCCGCGCATTTTAGGTTTAGGGTTTAGGGTGTCCCGTTGCGGCTTTGGGGCATTTGGGGGTTTATGACGGATTCAGAACAGTGGATTTGAGCTTTTGGGCGTGGCAGACCTGTCCGTTCATCAGGTTCTCGGATTTACGTTGCAGCGCAAGCCCAACTTCTAATTAAGCCGGAAACCCTGAACCCAAGCCAAAATCAAATAAGAAGTACTTGGCGCATCGGCCAGAGAACTCTGTGGGTGCCTTGAAGGGCTTGCTTCAAGGGTTAGGGGTTTCGGGTGCAGGGGTTTAGGGTGTAGGGGTTCAGGGTTTAGGGGTTTAGGGGTTTAGGCTTGCTTGTTGGGGGTTTCAATATAGGAATTTAGTAATGTTGAAAGCAGAGAGAAATGCTTGAAGGAGCCCTTGCGGGGAAACCCTTAGAGGAGCCCTAAACCACCAGCCTGTACCCTAAGCTCCTAAACCCTTTGAGCCGTTTAAGCAGCCCTTAAAGGAACCCTTGAACACCCCCGAAACCC
Source organism: Symbiodinium sp. CCMP2456 (assembly GCA_905221635.1). Taxonomy (NCBI): domain Eukaryota; class Dinophyceae; order Suessiales; family Symbiodiniaceae; genus Symbiodinium; species Symbiodinium sp. CCMP2456. The sequence continues at coordinate 8,096 of CAJNDV010003900.1, forward strand.
TAAACCCCTAAACCCTAACAGACCCTAATGCCTAAACCCCACGCACCCTGCACCTTGATCCCTTAAAGGAGCCGTTTTAAGCTGTACAAAAACTTACCTTAAACGATGCTGAACAACTTAGTAATTAAAGGAACCCTAAAACCTCAAAGGAACCTTCATAGGATCCCTGAAGGGACCCTAAAGCCTAAACCCTTAACCCTAAACCCTTAAGCCTAAACCCTAAACCCTAAACCCTGAAAGGAAATCCTTACGCCCCTCCAACACTCGCAGGCCGCGCTCGCGGTCCTCCGGAGGACCAGCGCTGAGGAGGGGCGCCTGGCACTCGTGAACCTCGGAGGCCTTCCCGGCCGGTTCCTTTAGGGTTTAGGAGTTTAATTTAGGGTTTAGGGTTTAGGAGTTAAATTTACCCGTAAATTTAGGGTTTAGGGTTCGGGGTTTAGGGTTTAGGAGTTAAACTTTGGGTGTAGGGTTTAGGGTGTATCCTATTAGGGTTAGGGATCCTAGTAGGGTTGCTTTAAGGGATCCCATTAGGGTTCCTGAAATGGATCCTAGGAGGCTTCCGTTAAGGGATCCTATTATGGTTCCTTTAAGGGGTTCCATTACGGTTCCATAAAGGCTTCCTCTAAAAGGAACCTTTTTTTGCGGGTACTATAGGGTCTATAGGGTCTTAATGTTCAGGAGCTTTGGATTTGTATGAAGGGTTTTGCCTCGGCTTGAAGGGTTTGGGCTCTTTTTTCATGGGCGACATCTTGGAATATGTAATCTGAGTTCAGCGTTCATTGCATGAAAATAAACCAAGTTATGTTACGACAGGAACTCATGCGTGGTTGATGAGGAGTCTTGCTACAACTGCAGAACACAAAGCTTGTTGAGCTTCTTGTTGCGTGTGGCCCGGGAACCTGGCTGCTGCTAACACAGCACCTCGAGCATCGCTCTGTCGCCAAACTGCGATAATTTGTTTACCGACCAAGACCGGCTAGGTAGAGCTTGTCCATATCCATCGCAATGCGAGTGCCCCGCGACCCAAATCCAAAACTCATGATCAACACCGACCCTACAAGGGTAGTTCTCTAAATTAGGGTCCCTTTTGTGTTCCTTTTTATAAGGGTGCCGTACTATACTGGGGACCTAAAACGGGACCCTANNCTAATTTAGAGAACTACCCACAAGTTCCTGACGGAGCGTGAGCCAAAGCCCGAATGCCCTAACTAGCAAATAAAATTACTATCCGATTACTACCTCCCTAGGGTCTCCATATACAGATGCTAGAAGATACCGCCTGAGCCTTGTATGCTATATAGTAAGGCTCCTATCTTGCATATCCAGACCCCAAACCCAATCTAAAGGGTTGAATGCTTTGGGCCTCTCCGGTTTCTGAGCAGTCATAGCCACTGTCGATAGGGTACAGGGTTTAGGGTAGGGGCTTTTGGAGTTTAGCGATGTGCTTGTCATTCTTGTTCGCCGAAAGATGTGTCATTGTTGCACTTGTTGCTGCGCTGCCTGTCGTTTAGAAGTTTAGAAAGACATTATCTTGATTATTCATGGAGGCCCTGCTATTGTTGTTTTTTGCATTCCGGTAAGTCCGCCTTGCCTCTTTACTGCCATCACTGTCCCTGTTCTGCCTGGACGAGTCACAAACTGTTCTCGATATTGTCTTTGTTAGTGTCCGGTTTCGATACAACCGTTGCGGCAGTGATGATCAAGACAACGGTGGCGACTGGCTATAGTGATGAACATGCTGCCGGCGCTGCTTGCAGCTATGACGAGGTCTTTTAGAGAACTCGAGGAAGAATGCGTTGACATTGGAAAGCACGATGCTGGCTGTCACGATGCTGCTGGTGAGGTTGATGTGATGGTGGTCAGAACGAGTCTGAATGGCGTTGTTGTTGTTGTTGTTGTTGTTGTTGTTGCTGTTGCTGCTGCTGCTGCTGCTGCTGCTGCTGCTGCTGCTGCTGCTGCTGCTGCTGTTGTCGATGAATGATGTTCGTGATGAGGGCAGGGAATGATGATG
>CAJNDV010003901.1:0-10101 GCA_905221635.1 Symbiodinium sp. CCMP2456
AGCCAGCCAGCCAGCCAAGCCAAGCCAAGCAAGCAAGCAAGCAAGCAAGCATGGATAAACTTCAACTCATGCTCAAGTGCCCGAGAATACGGCAACAGAAAGCATCAGCCTCTCCACAGCCACAATCCCACCGCGTCTGAAAAGCTGCGTTCGTCACAAGTACAGCCACTCAACCGACCCGCCAAGTTACCAGGGCGCTCCCCTGGTTCTTGCTGAGAAGTGTGGCCGTGGCCTTGGCGATGGCCTGGGATCCGAGGCGTATGGGAGCTTGAGACCATCATCGAAACGCAATTCACGAGGCTTAGGGGCTTTTGGGTTCACAATGGGGGTTCGCTCCATCTCCGCGTCCTGAGCAACACCCTCGACTAAAACCTTGAGCCCAGCTCGAAGCGTCGGAACCCCAAAAGCCTTCCGGCTGATTACTCGTTACAAAAACTCGTCGATGAGACATGTTCCTGGTTCAGTTCTGTGACTTTGAAGGTTTCGAGCTGCCGTTCTAAGAACCTTCCACCGGGCCCGTGATCTCACATGCTCTGCATGGTAAGTTTGGAGAATCTGCATGGAAGAACCCGATGATTTTCTATGTTTTTTTAAATGCTACAGAGCAGCTGCCGTGCCAGGCGTCACGAAGCCTGCTTCCGATCACTTCCGGGACACCACGGATACCATGCTAGGAGTTCTCTGGGTGGCAGCGGGAAGTCTTGCGAGACAGACCAAGTGTGCGGTTCCAGGCACAACCAGGTCCAACCCGCCTCCGCCGCAATAGCCCAAGAAAAAGCCCAGCATCACAGAGAGCACCACCCGCAGCACATGCCGAACCTTGCAGGCAGAGCAACAGGCACGGCGGCAGTTCCGGAACTTTCAGGCTTCTGGAGCCGCCAAGGCACGTTTTGAAAGGTCCTTGGCTGCTTTGCGCAACACAGCCCGAGGCCCAAAGTCCACCTAACCTACAACGACGCCATGAAGATGGTTTAGGGCCGTTTAGGGTTTAGGGCTTGGGGTTTAGGGTTTAGGGTTTAGGGAGTCATCAGAAGCTTAGGGAAACCCCACCTGCCCTCGACCAAACCCTCTCGAAAACTGACGCAAGGGTTGTGCGAAGGCTCGCTATGCCCTGGAAAAGGCCGCCCAGCCAATCGTGCTCGACAACTTTCTGCAGGTCCGCCTGCCAAACGTGTTATCAGTACCTTCGTCTGCCATAGTTATGGCCGTGGAGATTTCTTACTACTATTTCTTGTCATTATTAGGCCACTCAGAGGGATCCGAGAAGCACTTAACCGTCTACAGAGTCTAAACATCTGTGCCTTGCAAGATTGCGTGCCTCGCTCGCGCATTGGTGTTTTCGCTGCCTTTTCCCTGAGTGCTTTGGCTTGTAGATTTTCGGCTTAGCCACAGCCTCTCCATCGTGATGCCGGAGTATCTGCTCGGCCTCGTACGGAGGAGCTGTGGGACCCTGAGTTTTTAGGGTGTCAGGGCGACCCGGAGCTAAATGAAAATGCGGCTCGCGTCACATACTCCAGGAAGTCCCGGAGGATCATCATCCTCACATCGGGACCAAGTGAACATGACCCGGTGAAGCCAGAAGATTTGCAGTGCTGGGTTGCTTGGGACAGCGTTGCTTCGACTGGAAACCTGCAGCACCTGCATGCGGCCCGTGAAAATAACCTCTACTCAAGACGAAGAAGGATCGAGGACCCAAGAACCACTGCAGCTGTTGGAGTTGTTCTTTCACAAGGCCATTACAGCAGCTCAGGCTAAACAAATGTTTCTGCAGCGGCTCATGTTGAAGGCCACCACATGAATGACGCGGAGCTCGTTGATGCTGTTCCGCATCGACCGCTCGTCTGTCCTGGCCATAGACCCTTGAATTGAAAGTGAAAGCCTCGATTACCATCTGATGCGAGCCAAGTGACTGTTCTGCCATGATCCTTGCACGCTCCTCCCAGAAAGCCTGCAGTGCTGGTGTGTTGAAGGCGGATTCGTTTTCGGCTGCTCGTACTACCAAGCCAGCTGACGAATCTCCCATCAGGGTTGGCTTAGACGATTCCTCGCTCATCTCTGTCTTCACTCCGGCACGGGATGCAGCACAAAGCTACTTAAACTGCAATCTCATGGACTTGATCATGCCACCCCGGGGTTGCAGCACCTCTCGAAAACGGCCCTTGGCTTCGTGGATCTTGTCTTTGAGGACTCTGACCTGCAGCTTCGGAAGTTTTCGGCCTCGACTAATGCGCAATGCATGAGGTGGTGGGTTGCAGTGGACAGATGTGGACAGGCTGTCAAACATCCCTGATGCAACACTTGCATGCTTAGGCACCCTCTCAGCATCAGCTGATGTGAAGTGGACCAAACTGTCCACCGACACAACGGATACCAGCAGCTCCTGGAGGCGTCTGTCCGGCAGACACTTTGGCCAAGCTCGCTAATTGAGTGAGCAAGCTACCACATTACATGCTGTTTATGCTGTTCCAAACTACCTCATAGATGTAAACTGATTGCAATGGCCTCAACAATGTCCACGATGGGGAGAAAGTGTGCCTGAGGAAAAACAAATGGAAGAGGCAGGCCCTTCCATGAACTTTGCAAGCAGGCTGCAAACAGAGTTGTACTCGTGCGTGAGGCTTGGTTCTAGATCCCGAGGTTACAACGCAATAAAACACTATGTGCTGAGTATCTTGATCTAGATTGTCATGGGAGAGGATGACGCTCAAGCCTCCCTCTGCTCGAGAGACAGATTTACTTGGCCGCTTCAGGATGTGGGGTTGTGGATCTTCGGGGATTCCGGGCCATCGGCGTACGACGCAGCTCTCAGAGATCTAAACTAACAATTATCCTGCAGCCCGCACCCAGGTCCGCGAGTTGAACCGGTTTAGGCTTCAGATGCTTCAGGGACTTTCATTGTCAGGAATACAGGGATTCTGAAATTGTTTCTTCCCAGGCCGCGACCTTGACAACTTTGATCAGGGCCACATGCTTCTCGCTTCGTGCCTGGTGATGACATGCTCAGAGGAAATGCTGCAGTTTGGAATGCCACATAGTGAAGTTGCCGACAACTACAAAAACAACCACCACCACCACCACCACCACCACCACCACCACCACCACCGCCACCTCAACGACAATAACGACAACAACAACAACAACGACAACAACAACAACAACAACAACAACAACAACAGCAGCACAAGCAGCAGCAACAGCTGCAGCCACAGCACACCTACAGCAACAGCCACAGCAGGAAGAGGAGGAGTATCAGGTTGAAGATTTTACAAGACACTCATGACACGAGATGAAACTGACACTCTTGACGATACGGGGCGGATGACATACGGGCATGCACGCTCGGACAACGACAACCTTCGTCATTCTCAACACGGCACCATCATAAGCGTTACAAGCAGATTCTTCCGTCTTCTACCATGGATGCTACCCCCATGTGCCACAACCACTGCCAGTTAGCACTGCAGCCGCCACCACCATACTGCAACCGAAAACGAGTACTTCTGCAACTACAACTATTTCGACTCCTGCACTGCTGAACCATGGCCACTCCCACTACTACAAAGGACGAGGACGAGGAGGGTGACTAGGACGACAAGGACCGGCAGATGCTACTGACTTGAAATCAGCGCCGCAGCCCACCTCTGTTTTGGTGAGCTCGGCCACAGCCCAAATGCCTTGGATCCTGAGTCAGCTTCAAGGGTTCAGGAAAAACATGCTCATCGCAATTAGGTCTGCGTTGGCGGTCCAGGTTTGCGGCATTGCAAATCGAGCAGCGCCCGGTCCCCGGGCGATCGCCCTCTCGCGCCGTTGCATTACCCGCTTCAGGCGGTGCACTGCCTGCATGCCTTGCTTTAGGAATGGGCCGGACGGCCGTGCCGCCGACCCTGCATCATCGGATCTGCGTTTTTCCACTGGGCCGGGTGTCGGGGCCCACGAGAGCGCTTGGCGAGCATCACGAGCACCCGGAACGCCCGCAGCCGCCTATGAGGCGCAGGGAGGTGGTGTGGGTTTTTAGAGCTGGTGTCGGTAGTGTCCAAGGGGTGCGCATCATCAGCGCTGAAGTCGCAGCCGAGGGGGTGGGAGGAGGACGACCAGGAGGGGGAAGGGGTGCGGGGAGGGCAACAAGGCAGGGAAGGGGAAGAGACCGGGAGAGAGGGGGCCGGGGGGCCACGGCGGAAGGCGCGCCCGTGCATGCGGACCCGTCCTTGTCTTTCTAAAACGGTTTGCGAGTAATAGTATATTATAATCAATGTATGGTTTGAGGCTCAAGCAGTGTAGTAAATCATCGTATGGTTTATTGTAAGTGAAGGTGAGTATGCTATCATAGTCTACACTATAGCATAGTCTATTGTGGTTTGCTCCGGGCTGCTTTCGCTGCCCACCCGTGGGTGCAGCCCCTAGAATACTCAATGCGGCACGGCCGCGTGCTCTCGAAACAAGCCTGTTCGAACCAAGCACTAAGCTCACAAAGGGCTCAATGCAAATCCTGCATCCTGACAACACACAGCAGCTGAGTGGCGCATCGTAGGTCTTCTGCAGCGACTGCTCGAGCACTCCAAGCGCCCACCTATCCAGCTGCCTCCGGCGCTCACGGCACAGGCACCGTGTCTGGTCAAGAGGGCTGCGTGTGCTGCGGCACTCCGGCCTGCGCCCGCAGCCAAAACACTCCCACCAGGCATGCTTCACGCTGTCTGCCAGCCTACCTGCACAGCGATGGGAACGCCACAGCCGTGCAGGGTTTAGGGAACGACGGTGTGGCAACGGATATGCACGTCTTTGCAGGTGACACGTGCCTGACTCTTTGTGCAAGCGCCGTATATGCCGCTGAATACGATCCTGGCCGGGCACTCAAGCAGGAAGGAGATCCAGACACATCGACTCTTGGCAGCCTTGTACTCGACATGCAGCACATCACCGTGTTCATAGTGCATACCCTACAGACCTTATGGCGAGTCGTTGAGGTGCGTAGAACGAAGCCGACCCTGTGATAAAAACTGATCAGCTGTGAATAACAAGTGTAAACACCCGATTCCTGTTGGGCGTGTGTATGCAAAGGAGCCTGGCCGTAATCGTTGCTCTTGTCCGTTTCCAGGAACTCAACGAACAATCGCAAAATCTTGGGTACCTCACCAACATGCTGCAAGTACATGATTCGAGGTGGAGGTGGGCTTTCCAAGGCTTGGATCTCAATGCAATGCAACCCACACGGGCACCTCGTGCGTCATCTCGGTTGCAACCTCCAAGGCACACGCCATCCAATGCACGAATCTATGTGGCAAACTCTCGCCTGTGACCGATCGAATACTGGCGCACCTCTTTTGCAGAGTTCAACGCCGTGAGGGGGTAAGGCACAATGTAGACCAGGATGGCGAAAATGGATCCCAAGACCACGCAGGTCCTGGATTTGCCGATTCGGGATATCCCTGCAAGGTGTCTTCACACACGGTCGTAAGACATTTCTACAGGTACGTTTGCAGCTACCAGCTGCCTCATGTCTGTTTTACCCATTGCCTTTATAGGCATGAGTGTGGCCACTAAGTAGACTGCCAGCATTATGTGCAATTCCTCCGGGCTGCGGAGGACCCTGCAACACAGACGCCACGCAGCTTCAGCAAAGTTGCAAATCTTGAATGCCTCGGTTCTTCCGCAGACCTCAGATGCAAGCAGGCCGTAGGGTAATGTGAGCCTGTTAATGTGCACAGCCCGGTACCTGCTCCAATGTGATACTCCATCACATAAACCGGTGCTCGGCAGCTGAGGCACTAAATCCAGGTGTGAAGGGCTGTCTGAATCCTTTCTGATCTCCCCGCAGAAACTGCATCCTCGGCTTGTTCTCAGTTGAAAGCTTCAGGCGCATACCGTGACTGAATCCTTGACGTCTACGACACTAGAAAACAGTGGCACTACGATAGTGCATGCTGCCTGAACACCCATCGCCGGTCCTACCGCTTCCCGCGAAGAACCCAGGTGAAGTAACCGCACTGGTATGTGCAGTGCCAAGGACTCCAGACAGTTGAGTGCTGGAACGGCGTGCGGTGGCTGATACATGTAGCTTGGGTAGTGCTTTGTGCACCTCATTGCACCGTGTGTTTTCTCAAATCCGGCTTTACCCTTGTCTTTTGCAGCCATCTCCACACTTACTCAAAGCCCTCTTCATGTTCGCCTCTCGGGTTTAAGAGCAATCCTTTTGAGAGGTTCCTCACGCAGCCCTCTTGTGCGCTTACCGGATATCAAGCACCTGTTTTCAACAGCCTATGTATGTGAATTCCCCTCATGTACCAGCCTCCAACACCTTGCTGCCATGTCTCGTCAATGGCAGTCACAACCACTCACATCTATGTGCGTCAAGAAGCGTCGGCCCCGATAGTTTATGGACGAGACCTACTGAGGACTGAGGCTATCCATGCAGGGTTGGCCCCTATCGGCTGTCATACTAACACGTACTTCGTCAAATTGCGTCCCCTCTAGTCGCAGTTGCCGCTTTCGCAAGCATATTCATGTCATACATGCATACAAACATGTATATGGTGTTCACGATGTTCCTGAGCTGGTTCGTGGCAAGGCTCCAGTAGCCCGCAAACAGCTTGATGCTAAATATCACTGCTGTATCCTTGGTTCCGCACAAGGCTCATGCACATGTCTTGGACGGATGGACACTAATTCAGACAGCCTGAAGTGCAGAAGTCCAACACCGAGCCTGGACTGCTCGAAACAAAGACCGGAAACTTGTCATGCATCCGGTCCATCGCGAAGCATTTTTTGATGCGGAGATAATTCAACACAAAGCTGGCTCTTCAATGCTCCAACCGGGCAATGATGCTGAATGTGGCCCTCCGCATAGGCTCTTGTCCTTTCGAATAAACATGGCGACCCGGATCCTAATGACGAGGCTGCTGAAGATGCCGATGAGGATGATGGTGGTGATAATGACAACGACGCTACCGAGGAAAGGGAGCTCGAGAATGAGATGACGTTTTGTCCCACAATGTCTGTGGTTAAAATGGCCACGATTTTATGTGATGATGATGTTGATGGTGGTGGTGATGATGAGGGAGAAGGCCAGGAGGGTGGTGGAAACGCCACAGCAGTGGTAGCCACCACAAGAAACGACCATACAATTCTGAGGCTTCACTGCAACAGGAGTTTCATATGTAACTGTACAAACCTAGCAGAAACACTCAGGATCTGTCGTTCTTCGGGCAGACACTTTCCTGGGGTCTCACACATTGCGGACTGCAAAGTCAGCTTCGGCCGCGGAAGGCTGCCAGCACAGAGGTCAACCCTCACAATATCGCGGATGTGGATATGATGATGAATCTGATCATGTTGCAAATTGCTCGAGTATTGTTACAGGTGCTGCTGCTGATGCCTATTTTTTAATGCAGGCGGCTGCTACGGTTCGCTTGCCAAGACGCTGACGACAAACCGTTCCACACCAACAACGCAAAATCTCTGGTTGAATTACTTTTACCGTTGTGAGCCCATTGCTGCAGAGTGGCAAACTTCAGGAATGCCTGGAGCCAGCAAACAAGTGAGGAAAGGAACTTGGGTACAAGAGGGGCGCGCCGGGGGTTTTTCGGGGTTTAGGCTTTGGTGACGTATGCCGAAACCATGCTGGCAATCGTCCTCACACACGATACTGATGTGTACTGCTGCGGTAGTCGTCATCATAGCACGGACCTGGTTACTTCGAAAAGATGATGCGCAAACTGCCACCAAGCCGCCAATAGGGACACAAACAGCAGCCCCTCCAGTAGGCCGAACCACCAGACCCACACTGGTGCCTTGGCTTCAGGTGCGTCTTTAAGCCTTGTCAGATTCAGGGCATCCTGACATTGGATTTGAGCATGCAGGCTGAGGCAAGGATCTGACTGCTTGAACGTTGAATCAAGCTAGATGGGCAATGCCATAGAAGGAGGAGCTCACCACCTCAAAGCCACAGCCGCTGCGAGCTGTGGTATTTGAACAAGCTGCGTCGTCGGTGTAGCCATCAGGACAGATGCCAAACAAGAACCAGGCATTGCAGACCTCCGCTGACTTGAGGGACTGCTGTCAAGACAGGGTGCCACGCTGCCAAGCCGCTGCGAGCAGAACTCCTCGCAAGCCACTTGCTGTCGCCGCCATGGTCGCACCCAGGTTTCTCTTCAGGTGCAACACCTCGTCACAGTACAGGAATGTCAAACGAAGTTGCCACAGCTGCAAGGTAAGCCCGCAGCTATGAAGCTCACCACACCGACGGCGTAGAAGCCTGCAACGAGCCGAAAGGTAACACTGCAACGCTCTTTTCACATTACCTTTTCATCTTTTGAGGCCCCTCAAACACAGCCTGACAGGAGCCACGAACTCGAATGCGTTCCGTCTTCAGCTCGCCACATTTAGCTTGCCACATTTCTGGCTCCTCTTGTGGCGTTTTCGCTCAGCTTGCCCCATTCAAGAAGTGCGGGAAACTCGCAAACGCTTGCGAATGCTTGACGCCTGCAGGTTTCTGGGCGCTTGCGCATGCTTGCGAAAAACGCCGCGCGGCGATTGTTCATCAACCGTCTAGCCCCCAAACCCCCACACCTTTCATCCAGAGGTCCTCTGGAGGAAATGAGTGGCAAGGGCTTCGAGCCGAAAGAGTTGTCGGTCTTCCAGGATTTTCGGAAACTTGTTCGGCTGTTGTCGGTGTCCGGGGCCACATGGCTCCCTTCAAGTTAGATCCTGCTTCAAGGCATAGACATCAGCAGAAGGACCCCTCCAAAGACACTGGTTGTTCAATCCAAGCTGCATCCTAATTCATAGGCCCTTATAGTATACTATAGCATAGTATAGTATAGTATAGTATAGTATAGTATAGCATAGTATAGTAATAGTATAGTACTAGTATAGTAATAGCATAGTAACAGTCTAGTTTTTTATAGTTTAATATCTAATTCTGTTCTAAGCCCCAAGTGCTCCGTCCTGTATGGAGGAAGGCATCGAGGCTCTGGATCTCGCCCTCGGGGATGAGGAAGGGAAGGCCTCGTTTGGCAGAGCTGTCTCCAAGGCCCAAGCAGTTGGGCCCAGGCTTTCGGGTTGTTGGGGTTCAGGTTTAGGGTTTAGGGTTTAGGGTTTAGGGGTTTAGGGTTTAGGGTTTAGGGTTTAGGGTTTAGGGTTTAGGGTTTAGGGTTTAGTCTGGGCCTTTTCCGTTTCCATCTGCAGATGCATCCGAAATGGCGAGCTCGGGAGCGCCGCTGTTGAGCCGGGCTAACACAAGCATTTCCAAACCTATAGTATCCATAGGATGCAGGGCATAGGGCTTCAGGAACAGCAGGGTTCAAGACAAACTGCCGCTTAGAGTCCGCAGAGTACCAAGAACAGTGCAGAGCGCGCTGCGAGTTCAGAATTCTCGGCGAAGCGCGGATGGTACTCCTCAGCGGTCTGGTGCGGGTAGGGGGCGCTTCAAGACTACAGCTGCTCGGGCTGAAAAATTTCACTGTTGTGCTGTCGCGGCTGGTGAGACTCTCACATATCCGAAAGGCAGGACGTGGGACACACGCAAAATCGATACTGCCAGCATGATCACCGACATCAGGCGAAAATAGGCTCGAAGTTCGCACCGAGCTGCGTGTAAGAATAACCTCGCAGAATTCAGCAGTGCATGAACAGGCCTCTGTGAATCTGTTCTGTTGGGTTGTGCTCATGCTGGGATCTCTCACTGAGATCCTTCCATGATATCGCAAGACAAACACGGAACACATCATGAAGGAAAACCTTTCACGGACCCATTGCAGCACCATTCCTCTGGAGGGCAGCTCTCTGATTGAGGAAACTTGCAAGGTATGACGGTGACGTCAATTTCTCCCTGCCCACCTAAACCCTAAACCCGGAACCCTAAACCCTTCTCCCTGCCCACCTCTGCCAACACCTGCGGTAACTCGCAGACTTCTTTGAATCTGCCTCGGCTCATGGTCAAAAGCCTTAAGCGTCCAGGAAGCGTCTTGCAAACTAAGGGTTTAGGATTTAAGGGTTTAGGGCTTTAGGGGTTTGGGGGTTTAGGGGTTTAGGGTTTAGGGTTTAGGGCTTTAGGGTTTTAGGGGTTTAGGGGTTTAGGGGTTTAGGGGTTTAGGGCTTAGAGGGATG
>CAJNDV010003902.1:2500-10100 GCA_905221635.1 Symbiodinium sp. CCMP2456
GATCACTACATCTCCGAAGCTCCTGCGATTAAGGAAACCACTATATGAAGTCGGGACTGGATGCGGCCAGGCAGCTCTTGAGACTGCGGCTGAATCTCATGTACAAATTGCGGGCCGCCTTCTTTTGCTCGCTCGGATCCTGCTCATTCCCGTCCTGGCCACATTGGAAGCACAAATTAGCGACGTCTAGCTAGCTCGTAGTATAATTATAATATACCGCCTAAAATTATCGAGATCTAGAGAATTGCAATGTAGCTCCTTCGATCCCACGATGGCGTTGGCCATCTTACTGTTCAGGGCCTGGTAAACGGCACCCTTCGAATTCGGAGCAGCTGCCGAGGAAGTCGCCGACGAATCTGCAGCGGGAGCTGGGTCCTCCACGACTTTGCAATGCAAGGCAGGATGGTACGGGTTTAAAACTTTAACTCTCAACGTACAACAGACCCTAATCTAGGCCTTAATAATACATAATAATAAACCCTGATCTATAAACCCCTATAATCTAAATCACACTACTATACGTGCACCTTTGGCTGCACGGGATGTATATATATATATATATATATGCATATGTGCGTGTGTGCGTATGTACTGTACATATGCGTGCTATATATATATATATACATAGCAGTTTAGACCATATAATATTTAGATACACATATATGAATCTATATGTATTATCTTATTATATATATATATATACGAATGTATGATCCACTAGAATATCATAGACACACCCATGATATATATATATATATACACATGCATATATATATATATATATGTATGTGTATGTATATGCGTATATATGTATGTTATATATATATATATAGCTATATTCCTGGATATATATATATATATATATGTATATTTATTATAATAATATGTACATGTACAGGTATATACGAGGTCGAACTAACATATATTAATATATACATCTACATATACATATATATATATATATACATGTATGTTTATTAGTATTACGAGTGGATTATGAACAACTACAAACACACACACACACACACATATATATATATATATATATTCAGATATCTGATTGGGAACGGAGGCACATCTCGTACATGGCAGGTTCCGATTTCGAAACATTTTCGAAACATGTACATGCGTTAATATATATATATATATGTACGAAAGTCGGGTGCTCCTTCGCCTCCGTGGTCGTGTCCGTCGCCTCCGTGGTCGCGTCCGTCGCGTCCGGCTTCACTGACATGCTGGCCATCTGCTGCGTCACACTGTCTTCGAGGGCCTGTAACAAGTCCATCTCCTTCTCGAGGTCCTCGGCCAAAGTGTCCAAGGAGTCGCCTTTGACTAGTGCGTCCGGCTGCGGTGCTGCCGGAGCATCATCACGGTTTTGGCATTGCGCCCAAACACGGAGGAGCTCGGTTGCAGCATCGTGCATGTGGGCCCTCATCTCCAAGTCTCTCTTCTCCGTCTGCAAACCGATATCTTGCAGCTTGTCGTCCAGCCACTTGTCAGCGGCCCTCAGTTTGCCATGCAGCTGCGGGCCGGAGTACTGCTGCGTCAGTTTGGCTTTCGTCAGCCTCACTTGCTCGGTTGCCGTAATCGACAGCGTTCCCAGCTTCTCGCTCAGCCGGGTGTAGTCCTGGACCGTTGCCCATGCCAGATTGACAGCGTGCACTGCAGGCTGCAGCTCCACCTGGTCCAGGCCTGTAGCGGTAGCACTTGTTGCCAGGCAAACACCATTGTCGGTCTTTGCGAAGCACTTGTGCAAGAACCGATCCAGCTCGACGGCCCCCGGCAGCTGTTTGATGTCGGTCGGCGGGCACAACTTCCCGTGAACATGCTGCTCGAAGTAGCCAAGGACGATCACATCGCCCAGGGTATACTCAAGCTCTGCAGCAGGACAGCCCTGCAGCAGCTCCATATCCAGCTCCATCGCCACGATGTCGCAATCCTCCCGTGTGAGCATCACCTTAGTTCATATATTATATATATATATATATGTATATATAGATGTGTGTATGTATCTATGCCTAAAAATATACACACACGTATGCATGTATATATATATATATATGTATATATCTAGTAAACATATATATATATATATATCAATCGAATGATATCATATCATATTTTATCATATCCTTTCATCATATCATATCATATATATCTTGTACATATACCAGTCTCTAGATCTATATATGAACATCACAGGTCACACAGGGTACATACGTGTCATTGCATATATCAAAGATTATAATATATAATATTCACTGTGCATTAATATGCATATGTATATATATATATATATGAAGGGCATGCATACACATGCAGCACATGCATACATATATACACCTAGATATACATATACCTTTATATATATATATAATATATATATATATATATACCGGTACCTATACATATATATATATATATATATATTAATTATACAGACTTAAGTTTACCATTATTACACAAATGTACATACATACCTATATAGCTATACATGCATACACACATGCATATATATATATATATATATAGATAAATTAATAAACATATCACAGACATGCTATAATACATGCATATGACAAATCGTATATATATATATATATATAAATGTTATATAATATACATACATGTACATATATTCATGTATTATGCTACGTACATGTACGTTCATGCATATATGCGTAAATGTGTTATAAAATATATAGGCAGTAGTGGCTGGCATGAGTGTTATTATTAATATTATGTCTATTATGTGTGCATTATAAATAATTAGTAGCCATGAAAGATTCAGTCTAGCATCTCGTCGTTGTCGCCGGCTGCGATGACAACACGGATCCGGAGCCTGCTCCCTCCTGCACAGCATAGATTTATATATAGACCCGAAATCATTCTGCTTATAACGGGCTTGGATTAAACTCCAGGGTTCAATTGGAGATCTGTTCAGTACTAGATTTACAGCTGTGCATTGCAGGGAGATTAGAGATTGTTGGGCAGGAGTGAAGCGGGCCTCGTAGCATAGGGGTTTGAAGTTTCGGTTTGCACATCCGGCCGGGGTTTAGCTGGTTCATGACAGGGTTTGTACGGTGCGTGTGTTCGTGTATGTGTGTACTGTACACCGTGTGTTGGGGGTCTCAACTCGCTCCGAAAGGCCGATCGACAACTCCGAGCAGAACCTCCCAGCATCTTTCCAGCATCCTGGCGATTAACAAAAAACGGACCCCCTAAGATCCTTTAATGAGAATTGAGCCTTCGATTCCCCAAAGAGACGATATCTTATAACTAAGATACACCCCCAATTTTCACGGATCACTCATGATCATACCCTGGAATACCCAAGACTGAAGCCCGGTCTGAGAATAATGCTCCAGAGAGGAACTCACTAATACCATCTAGATCTGTAAAGCAGAAAAAGCTAGCCTTCAGCTTAATTATTTCTGAGCCCCATGCCATACAATTGTGCAACCGGGAGTCTATCTGATTATTGATCATAGTACTTAACTTGGAAGACCTATATTCCGATCCTCGTCGACCTGCATGTCTGTCAGCAACTCGAGCTTCTTCGGGGTGAGCTGCTTTGTTCGCTTCAACGGAGGGCTTCGGATGGGAGTCGACTTCGGAGTGGCTAGGACCGGTACCGGCTGCCCGTGGTAGACTTTACTAGGGGTGGCTGCTGCAAGTAAACGTTCTTTCATGGAGAGGGCTTCCTGATCAGGAGCGGCGTATGTGTTAACGACTGCATGTACAGGCTGTGCGGAGGTGGCTTCCTGAGGTCCTGCGGCTTTGCTGTTAACGACTGCATGTACAGGCTGTATGGAGGTGGCTTCCTGAGGTCCTGCGGCTTTTGTGTGGTCGACTGCATGTACAGGCTGTGCGGAGGTGGCTTCCTGAGGTCCTGCGGCTTTGCTGTTGTCGACTGCATGTACAGGCTGTGCGGAGGTGGCTCCCTGATCAGGTCCTGCGGCTTTTGTGTTGTCGACTGCATGTACAGGCTGTGCAAAGGTGGCTTCCTGAGGTCCTGCGGCTTTGTTGTCGACTGCATGTACATGTACAGGCTGTGCGGCGGCGGCTTCCTGATCAGGTCCTGCGGCTTTTGTGTTGTCGACTGCATGTACAGGCTGTGCGGCGGTGGCTTCCTGATCAGGTCCTGCGGCTTTTGTGTTGTCGACTGCATGTACAGGCTGTGCGGCGGTGGCTTCCTGAGGTCCTGCGGCTTTTGTGTGGTCGACTGCATGTACAGCAGGCCTAGGCTGTGCGGAGGTGGCTTCCTGAGGTCCTGCGGCTTTTGTGTGGTCGACTGCAGCTGGTACCGGCTGTGCTCCCTGGGGTCCTGCGGCTTTTGTGTGGTCGACTGCAACAGGCTGTGCGGAGGTGGCTTCCGGTCGAGGTCCTGTGGCTTTTGTCTTGTCGTCGACTGCAGCTGGCACAGGCTGTGCGTTGGCGATCTTCGCAGCAGCCATTGCATTGCCTTGTTGGTTGGTTTCTGCATCTGGCTGACCTTCCACCTTCACTGCTCCTCGAGACTTCATAGCAGCCGGTGCCGCCCCTTGACCTGCAGTCGCGTATTCGGGCCCGGGTACTATCCTGCTTCAGGGTGTCATGTCAATACCCCTACAGCTAAATAGCCTGGCCTAGCTATATATATATATATATATATCAATATCAATATATATATATATATATATATATCAATATATATATATATATATCAATATATATATATATATATATATATATATATATTCTACTGCATAAATTTAAATGCCAGCTAGGGAAGTGTTACGTCGTGATACTATATATACATATATATGAACTTATATAGTGGAATATACTATAGCTAGCTATAACTATAGATATACATATATTATTATAATTATTGTTATATATATATATATATAATTATTAGTATTGGGACTATATTGGTATTATACAGAAGTTAATAAAATAATGTATACTTACATAGCACATATTTATATGTAGAGAGAATGAAAGATCATGACCGGTATTAGCTCATGAGCATATATATATATACATATATGATGTATATATATATATATATGTAGCTATCGTAGCGATTATATATATATATATATGTATATATGTGTGTGTATATATATATATATACATATTATATATACATATATATATATATATATGCTTGCTATATATATATATATATATACGAAAACAAGTCCACTTACAATACATACGTCCTTATTGTTAGATAAAGTTAACGATCATCTCTTGACCGCGTATATATGCTATGCTTCAGGCCGAGGGTCCAAGCTTCGGAGAAGCTGTTGTCATTGGTGCCACTGTACCTTAGCTTAGTCAGTGCATACCGAACTACTTTATGGGTACTTGTACTCGATGCTGTCAAGAGTCCAGGCTTGCTAGCAGGCCGAGTCATGCCGCCTCAAGTAGGTTGTCGTAATGGACATACCCATGGCCAGGCAACCTAAGAGACTCTAGAGTCACAATACGATTTGACCGAGGGTCTCATCGATATCTTCATGGGAGCTGCTCCGGTTCCTTGGCAGGGAATATGGTTTAATCTTCGGACTAGGTAGGTGTGGGTACACGTCATTCAGTCACACCAGATCAAAGCTGAAGACGAGTGGCCAGTTTTGCTAGAGGGCACAAGCTCCACTTTCGCAGGGATTAAGTTTGGCGGCGGGGAGGTCGTTGGCTTCTTCGCTGCTGGAGCACCAGCAGCTGGTTTGCACTTTTGCATGGCGGCCTTTGCCGGCTGCTCTCCCGTGCCGGCCATGCCTGGAGCAGGCTCTTAGCTAGTGTGTTCTAGCTAAAGTTAAAGTCGCAGTCACGAGTGTCCTCCATAAGCTCGAAGAGCTCTTTCCACTTCAGCATTGATAGCATCTCTTGTCGGGTTCGCCATCGATATCGTACCTCGATCAGAGGTTTGGGAAGCTTTCGACTTCGAGCTGCCGATTGGGATTTAGGTTTTGGGGTTGATTGGCCTGGGGTTTGGGGTTTATGGGGTTTGGGTTTTGCTGGGATATCTAGCCGGACGAAAGGCTGCGAGGATAGCTGTGTACGGTACAATATACAGTCTACAGTAGATCCTATACGGGGTCCGTCTGTTTATAAGGGGGTGGCTCCGTATAAGCCAAAAACCTATAAATCACAGCACACACCCCCAATCACGCCCAATCACGCCCAATCACGCCCAATCACGCCCAGTATCGGCCGTGATTGCGGAATCACGGCCGTTATCGGCCATTCTGGCACTCTGCGGATACATAGAGTTGCACTAGGACTACTTCTATGGAAGCCCCACGACCCCAATCACGCCCAATCACGCCCAATCACGCCCTATACCCGATCACGAGCTGCACCCCCGAAAGCCCCGAAATCACAACCTTGGGAGGACATGAGCGGCCCCGGAATGCAACACATGACGACTGGCGATCGAAGTGCTTACGAGGCCCGGCCGTAGCTCCAAGTCCCGGAAACCCCCAACCTAAATACTTAAGGGCCTATCCTCAAACCTTATAATTACCGACCTGAGCCCTTGAAGTTGCTACATGTACAATGTGTTCATCATAACAGCAATCGTACTATGGTACGATACGGCAAAGGGCCCTTTCCTGATTCAGGTCTACCTAGGTTGGAACCGAAATATGAACATCACCCACTCATGCAGGTATCGCCAGCCTTCCCCTGCTCGATCTTGGCGAATGGATCCTGGAAGGTGCTGATGTTTCCCGAATATGACCGCCAAAGCTTGACTAATATATATATATATATATATATGCACGAGTGGATTCAGCTTGCAGTTTTCCTACAAGGAGGGAGGCGATCTTGCAGCAGCCTAGAAGCTCTACAAGCACAGTCTAGAGCGACTGCAATCTAGTCGGAGTCGTTTAGTATTGCTAATCTGGTCCACGATATCGTTCTCATCAGAGCAGCAGAACCAGACAAAGCAGTAGCAGCATCGAAAAGAGTGGTGGCAGTGGTAGTATATTTAATATGCTGCTGTGGTATACTACTATAGTAGTAGTGGCAGTAGTAGTAAGTATCTAGTAGTATAGTAGCTAGTAGTAGTAGTAGTAGTAGTAGTAGTAGCAGTAGTAGTAGCTAGTAGTAGTAGTATAGCTAGTAGTAGTAGTAGTAGTAGTAGTAGTAGTACTAGTAGTGGTGTAGTAGTAGTAGTAGTAGTAGTAGTAGTAGTAGTAGTAGTAGTGGTGTAATAGTAGTAGTAGCAGTAGTAGTAGCAGTAGTAGTAGTGGTAGTAGTAGTAGTAGTAGTAGATAGTAGTAGTAGTATAGTATATATATGTAGAAAAAGTAGCATGCATATATTATCAACAATAAAAATAACATAGTGCGTGGTAGGAGTCTCGTGTGTGCTGCTGGTCGGTGCTGGTGTTGATGTGGCGGTTTGTTCTGCTGTCATACACTGGAGCCCACGGTGAGTTGGCCCCAACAGACCGACTAGAACTCGGCAGTGCCCTACGGCATCGATACCAAGCTCCAGTTCCGAAGATTTTCTTCCCCCCACACCCGGCCCAATGGTGTGAAAGATCCTGCTTTATCGGGTCTCAGCAGAATCTTTTGGTAGGGGGTAGTGCTTCTGGTGGTGG
>CAJNDV010003903.1:7201-22817 GCA_905221635.1 Symbiodinium sp. CCMP2456
CGACATGGTGTGGCGACCCGGAAGAACAGCACAAAGTCTTTCAAGATCCGGCAGCTGATGAAGCTGGAACAGGTGGCTGCAGCATGCACAGCAGAGCAGCTGGAGGCCTTGGACAAGAAGCTCACCGAGCTGGATGCTAAGCGAAAAAAGGACAAGGCGGCAGCCGAGAAGGATGATGGAAGCGACCAAGAGGCCGGCCTGATATCCGGAGTCTGCAGGTTTGCAACCCCTCCATGTGTTTGGGCTTCCGATTCTTCCTTTTGCTCACTACACTAAAGAGGTGCCGGACGAGAACTTCGGCGAGATGGATGATCCGGCAGCTCACTTCGCACAGCAGCGGCTGCAAGAGATCGAGGAGGAGGAAGAGAATGAGCCGGAAGAGGCCCATTGCAATGCTAGAAATAATTTTGGTGGATTTGACCTGTTGTTTTAAGGCTTTTCCTGGGAAGCTTGAAACGGAGCTGCTTGTTCCTGAAGCACCCGAGCTCGCAGAATCATAGGACACGGGTCCAGCAGCTGGCGGTGCGACCGCAGAAGATGGCGGTGCGGCGAGCAGCAGCGGTGCGACCGCTGCTGAGGGTGCTGAGGCGGCCACTGCTGCCGACGAGGAGGGCCAGGGAGAGCGGCTGCGAGAGAGCAGAAGAGCACTCTCCTCTGTGGATGCTGTGCCAGCCTGGCTCGCTGAGAAGTACGAGATGCCCAGCAGCTGCATGGTCGTGCATGTCGTGCACACGGGGCGAACTCTGCCGCACTTTCAGGTTCGCCTCGGCAGTGGCAGGATGCATGATGGAAAGATGCTCGTTTACACTTTAGCTTGATTCTCTTGGTTTTGGGACACTGTGAGAAGCATTGGGTGGTCCCAGGTGTGGCCGAGTTTTGAGTTTTGCGAGAGATGCAGGCTGCGAGTTTGTGCAACTCAGGGCCAGCACCAGTGCATCCTACAATCCGGCCGTGGATGCAGCGAGCATCGAGACCTCCAAGGATTGCATCTCCAAGCTCGCGGCGAAGAAGAGATCGCAGCTTCAGGCCTGGTATATGTGCTGGACTTGGGCTATGGCTGCCGAGAGTGGGCCGAAGAAGCGGCGAACCGTCCGGTGACCGGTGTGCGGGTGCGGAAAACAGGGCCGTGAGAGAAGCTACGTGAAGCTTCAGGGATGTGTATCCCCCCCGCCTGGGGATTTAATAGTGGCCTCTGGTAGCCAGTATGCCAAGATAGGAACATCACTAAATATAAAAATAAAACATGGGTAGTATGTGCCCCCAACCCAGAAGCCGAAGCAGAACGACGATCTGCAGTAGAACGGCCGGCCAAGCAGAACGGCTAGGGACAGCTATGAATAAGGGTTCCTTCGTTCAGGGGTTTGGGGGTTAGGGCTTAGGGCCACGTTGAAAAAGTTTAGGTTTTGGGGTTCAGGGTCATGCTGAAAAGAGCTTGAGGTAGGGGTTTGGGTGTTTAGGGTTCATACTGGTTTAGAGGTTAGGGTCCAGGGTGGGGGCTTTAGGGGTTAAGGTTTACGGGTTTAGGGCCATGCTGAAAAGGGCTTGGGGTTTCGATTTTAGGGGATTGGGGCTTGGGATTTAGGGCTTAAGCCCCCCAAAACTGTCCTCTTGATGGACATAAATAAAGAAGTCTTAACAAGAAACCCAAAAGAGCGGCGGGATACTAAACAAATCTTCTGTCCGAAATCCTCAGCCCTAATTATTACAATAGGGCTGGTAAGGTCTAAACCCTAAGCCCGTAAACCCTAAACTCAGACCTTGAGTTGCGAAGAGCTGGGTTGGAGAAGCGGAAATGAAGATGCTCGTCAGAGAGTTTCCGTCGAATGCGGAGGGCCCTTCTTTTTTCCAATCTCCCACGGGTCCTATACCCTCAGCCCTCAACCCTACCCCGAAGCCCCTACACCTCCAAGTATCCCCTAAGCCTAGGCCCTCAACCCTCAGCCCTAACCCCAATTGGAACACCTCAACCCGAAACCAAGGCGCCCAGTGCTCGGAAACTCCAAGACAGCCTCAAGTTCCCCACCACCATCAGACGTCTGGACAGGGGAGTTGGAGGAGGGTTTAGGGAGCATTTAGGGTTTAGGGTCTAGGGTTCTTTCGGGTTTAGGCTTTAGGGCCTAGTTTCGGGTTGTGGTTTAAGGTTGAGGTGATGGGAAGAGACTAAATCGAGACAACGCAGCGTCGGCACGCAAAGTCCTGCATGGAGGCCCTGAAGCCGAGAATCAGATTGCCAGTGCCCCCCGGAAAAGGTCCTGAATAATATGTGGTCTGCCCCAAAAGCTCTATGGAATATTGTGCGATTACGACCTTTATCCCTTTTGGGGCCCTTTTGTTTCCATGACACGATATATCATACAGCCCGACTAAAACCCTAAGAGACTCTTTGAACACTCAACAAGCCTCATTCTACTTTTCAGGTCCCCTTATAACCCTAAACCCTAAACCTCATAACACGTTCTACTTTACAGGTCCCGATATAACCCTAAACCCTAAACCCTAAACCTTATATCACCAGCCGGCATCGGGTCGAAAGCGCTTCAGAGCCTTACCATGCCGTGCCGGGATCTCGGGTGACTCCAAAGCGCTGTGGGGCCGCATAGCGGTTCTGTAATAGGGTTTAGGGTTTTAGGGTTTAGGGTTTAGGGTTTAGGGTTTAGGGGAGTTTCCGAAAGTTAGGGGTACCTTATTTTGGGGGTCCTTATAATAAGGATCCTACTATTTGGGGTACTATATTAGGGTCCCCTATTTTCGGAAACCCCCATAGCGGTTCTGTAATACTATCAAGGTTTAGTTTAGGGGAGGATCTAGGGTTTAGGGTTTAGTGTAGGGTCTGTACATGGTTCCATAAGTACGAGGTATAAGGACTTCCCAAAAAGGGGTTCTGCAATCGTAAGGCTTCCAGAATTGCTCACGGTTTCAACAGGGGCTCTATTTTGGCTCAAGGGTTCATATGGTTTAGGGCTTTTGGGGTTTGGGTGTTTAGGGCTTTCAGGGTGTTGGGATCAGGATGCCAGACAAGCGTTTAGTAGGGGGACCTTAGGGCTTTAAATAGGGACCATTGGGATACGGTTATCATTTCTCGCCAGGTCTTCCGACCCCTGTATCAGGGTCCCAGATTGAGGGCGTAATGCTCAGGATGGCGCATTGGGTTTGGGGCTGGAGGTTGAGGCAATTCTAGGGCTTCTAGGGGTGCAAACCAGATGCAAAAAAAGGGCTTCTAGGGCTCAACCCTCAAAACTCCACCGTAAGATAAAGGAGTGCTAGGATATTGGAGTCATCGACTTTGAGATCACTGTGCTCGAAAAATCCGCTGCCACCGCCACCGGTGACTATAAGAACCCAGAAGACGCTTCATACCCTAAACCCTAAGCCCTAAACCATAAGTTCTTCTACCCTAAACCCTAAACCCTAAACCCCTAAACCCTGAACCCTAAACCCTAAACCCTAAACCCTAAACCCCTAAAGCCGATAAACCCTAAACCCCTAAACCCTGAACCCTAAGAACCAAGTCTGGATTTGCCGTAGAGTTTGGGCGGCTCTACGGCTTTCCGGCTTGAAGGGGAGTCGGTTTAGGGTTTGGGGTTTGGGGTTTAGGGTTTAGGGTTTAGGGTTTGTCTATATATGGGCCTTTTCGTTTGGCCTTGAAAGGTGTGGGGCCTAGGGGTCTAGGTAACTACCTAACTATAGTATACCGGCCCCCAAGACCCCATTCTAATTATTAAGGCCCCTACAGTACAGTAACTGCAGCGACGCGGATTTTTTTCGTCGTTCACGAAGAAGTGGCGCCAGCTACGGCGGCCCAGCCCGTTCAGGAGAGCAAGTCCCCTCTTCAGCGAGCCATGGCATCATTATAATCTACTCACATACTCATTCGTTTTTTGGTTGATGTGAACTGTTGTATTGTTGCTATCATTATACACGAACAAAATATATACATGCAACACACACACGCACACATATTCGATGGATCATGCGCAGTTAGCTTAGCCGCGCAGGTCGCACAATTATGAATACACACCCACAAATGTTGGTCGCTGCCGCCGGCCCGTTGTATAACTCAGCAGCTGAGTGGGTGCGCTTTACACCTTTTGGGATATTATGAGCCCCGAGAGAAGTGTCCGCAATTTGTCCGGCTGATGAACTCAGCAACTACAACAAAGCTCTTAGCTCTTGGGCTCACTTTGGCTTGTTGACTGGTCGGTAAGCATTTCTGCACAGGGAAGTCTTGTGGAGCCTGTTGTTGGTTTTTTCTTGGTTTGCCAGGGTCGTATATAGCAGATTTTTGTCGTATAACCGCCGGAAAGGCAGTGGATAAGCATGGAATGTGTGGGAATGACTGATGGGGGAGATTTGCTTCCTCCCTTCTGGACCAGCTTTCACATCGCTTGCAAAGAAGCACTGCGCAGAGGGTGGTTCAGGATTTGGGTTCAGCAGAGGGGAAGCAGAGCGGAGCCAGGAGAATTTGTTGTGGCACTTTCCGTCAAAACCTCTGTGGTCCTGTTGCAACTTGTTGTTTCTTGCAGTCTGTGTTCAAACTTGTCTTGTCATGTTTGGCTGTTCATTCGTGGCTCCGGGCGTTGCTATTCTGGAAGCCTTGTGCCGGAGCGGGTTCTTCAGCGGTACTGCCAGCAGATGCTCTTGCGACGCTGTCTGGCTTGGCTTCAACCATCGACCTCTTGCAGTGTGCCAGCAGCCAACACCCAGACAGGAGCAATCTTGTAAGCGTACTGTTGGCAAGCAAAGAGAGCAGATCGCATCGGTTCAGAAACATGCATGCCTGCATGCGAAGCCGCCGAGCTGTAGTGGCTAATAGATTAACTAGTAGATCCTGATGTCTGCAACATGCAGATCTTGGAAGGAAGCCATGGATGTTGCAGACCGAAGACAGCACCAGTGATTCCAGCAACAACGACGGTACTAATATGATCTATAACCGTCATGGTCACAGTACTGAAGCTATAATGACCCAGTAGCAACAAGAAATAGGCATAAATAGTTTTACTTTACTTGTGATACTGATAATGCTAACAAAAACGTAGCAACAAAAGCAGCAGACCCTAACACTAGCAGATACTCAGTTCGGGTCTGCAGAGCAAAGCTTCGCCTTGGGTCTCGGATGCCGGAGTCTTAGCTGAGCGAGTCCCCTAAACCTAAACCCTAAACCCTAAACCCTAAACCCTAAACCCTAAACACTAAACACTAAACCTTAACCGAGTCATGTGTGCAAGGTTTAGTGGGTCCGCTAGGGGGTTCCTTTAAGAAATTTTATGCAAAGGACCGGGGTTTTGGAGTTTGGGGCTTCAGGGATTAGCGTTTCGGGATGTAGCTTTTTCTTTTTGGGCGGTTTCGGGGTAGACCGTCCTGGAACTTGGAACAGGACGTTTTTAAGAGGTGTTCCACCTTCTCTTCTAAGGGCCGTCGATGTCAGAGTATCAGCTCCCCCTAGCACAGGAAAACTTATATCGCGGTTTGCCACTCATGTCTGAGGGAAACGTGCCGTTGAGCCAGTCAGCTGACACTACTGTAGGGGACTGAATAGCCTCTGATATTGCCCCCTTGTAACATTAGAATAGTATACCCAAAGGCTTGTAGTTCTAACAGGAAAATTCGAGTGGGCTCGCTGTTCTCCAGCTTGACCCGGCTGCCGGCAAAATCGGAACAGCATGGACATCAGCAGACCAGGAACCCCAGAATCCAATCATTAGAGGCTTTAGGGTCTCGGATCCCCTAAACCCTAAACTGCCCTAAGCCATTGAAGGGGAGAGTCATTGAAGGGTTTCAGTTTTAGGGCTTAGGGAGTCTGATCAGGTCAGAATTACCTTAGGGCTCCAGTTACCTAAACAAGTTACTGGGTTACATAGCAGCCTACTATATTGAGGTACATGGACCCCTATAGAATTTGGGCCTAATTCATACCCAGCCATAGAAGAAGACGTAAACAGAATTCTTAGACGCGAAACCGGAAGGGGCTCCTAAAGCTATCCCCTAAACCCTAAAACCCCAACCCCTAAACTGTGAGGCGCCATGGTAAACAGTGGCCGCACGCCACGCCCTCGGATGTCTCTCAACACGGCAGAGATTTCGGCCTTGCTGCCCACAGCCCTAAATAGGGTTTAGAGTTTAGGGTTTACAAGGTTTAGGGTTTGGGGTTTAGAGGTTTATGGTTTAGGGCTCTAGACCCAAACCCTAGACCCCCAATAAGAAGACCAGAAAGCAAGCTCAAAACACCTGAAGACGTGGGACCTCCTGAGCTCATTGGCATCAGTTTAAATTCTCCTTTAGCTTTAGGTTGCATGAAGCTTGATACTGCTTCTTAAGGGGTTGCAGAGGGGCTTGTGGATGTTACGGGTTTCTATGCTTCGTTCCCCCATATAAACTTTTGAATTGTTTCGGTTCTTGTAAGGTAGTAGTATGCCGAAAGTTAAACCTTGCCTTCCTGGGATAGTGGAGAAGCAGACTAACTCGACCATGCCTCTCGCCCGAAACCCACGCATCCATGCTTTCCCCTTATTGCAGTGTATATAGTCCGCCGGTATAACTAGCAGCGCAGGTAAACCCCAGAACCCAATCAAGAAACACTCGCATGCACAATTTTGGCATAATTAAGGGACGCTTGGCTACATATTACATGATAGCTTGGCCACTGCCAGGGTCCTTATTAATTAAGTCAACGAGCCATGTTCTCTCCAATTTGCTGCGAGGACATGCAGGACGTCATAGAGTTGCCTACACATGTGTCGGTTCTTCTTCGGCTCCCCAGCTAGATTCCTCAATGCGGACCAGTGTCAAAACAGACCGGCTCCAAGTCATGGTCGGGAAGGGAATAAGAGCAATGAAAGCGCCCCAAAGCTCTCTCGTCAATCCCGCAACGCCGGCAATTAGGTGGCCCAAAGCAAAAAGAGCAATCAATCCGCACGAGCAACCCGAAACACTACGCAGAGATCCTCTATTCTATCCGTTTGAAGCAGTTAAGCCTGTTAAGCCGCAGAGCGGTCCGGCGAAGAACCGAGTCTCCCTAAACACCGAACCCCGAACTCCGCCCTGCTCCAGGTGTGCAAGAAAGCCCAATCCCAAGCTCCACTCTCACCCAGAGGCTCCAATATCCCTCAATTAAGGAACATTCCTTAAATTATAGTAGGATCCTTAATATGATTTAAGGTATATTCCTTAAATAAGGGTTTTTAGAGTCTCTGGGTAACTCTTAACCCAACGCCCCGCAACACTTGAACCGTCTGAAACCCTAAGCCCCAGTTTCCAAGCCTCAATCCGCACCCACCCAACGCAAGCCAAGACGCGACTTGCGCCAAATAAGGACATACGGGCCGGATGCATCAAACCCTCAGGCGAATACAAGCTGCCTTGTGCGATTCAGGTTTCGGGTGGAGTAACATGGAAGTATGCAACAATACCCCCGTGCTATCCCCGCATGTTTAAAAGAATGAAGATGATACTAATCTGCCAGCCCCCTCAAGTCGTCTAATGATGAAAGCCCCTGTGCATCCCACTGATGACTGTACTTACAGCGCAAGTGAGCAGAGATCAAACCCTCCAACAACGCACAAGGCTACATAACACTCGCATGCGCGGAAGCATGTAACGACTGTGCGCAAGGGCGTCTAGGAGCCTGGTTTGGAGATGTTCAGAGGGTTGGTTTGTTCGGCATGTGTAGGGTTAAGGGTTCTAAGGTTTTGTCGTTTGTTGTTGCTGTACCTGTGGTGTTTTTTAGTACTACGACGACGACGATTACAACGACGACTGCTGCGACTGCCACGGATACCACAAAGAATACTTTAGTACTCGCACCGCGCACAACATAGTGTTTCGAACCTGTGGACAAGGCGTGCAGAAAGCGTGCGCAAGGTCGGAGGAAGGGACAGCCGCCATCTTCGACCATATCCCCATCCCTGTCGTGTGGCAGTCTTAGCAACAGGGGCCACAAACCCATGCCATGGTCACAGCTCGGGCAGCGGCCTTCTGCAGCTTGTCATGGCAGCTGAAATGCAGTCTCCCGCGAGAAGGAGCTGAACAAGTGCGTGTTTAGGGTTTAGGGTTTAGGGTCAGGGCCATTCATCAAGTCCAGATGTAAAAAGGGTAAAAGGGTAACGGGCCCGGAATGGCTTAAAGCTGCAACCAGGACCTGCGCGCGAGGGAGAGTTGGCTTCGCCGAAGCTGCGCGCCCCAAAACGATCCGAAACACGCTACCGCTAGGGTTTGAAGCTCTGAGAAGTGCCAAGGGTTTAGGGTTTAGGGTTTAGGGTTTAGGGGATTTAAAATGTTTTTTTGGACCCCGCTCAAGTGCAACCGCTTCCACCGACTGGAAGGGATGTCTTACAAAAGCAACTGTAGTCATGAAGTTGTGTTTAGGGTTTACCTTACGCTACCAAAAGCTACTTTCTTGTAGAGCCTATAGTAGAAGCTAGATATACACGACGTCTATGTTAAGATCCTACAAACAATCGGTTCCGAATTCAGCGCTAAGAGATTTGAGGGGTGTACCCGGAGACTCGAGACGACCTGAACTCAGGAATGCACCTTGAGACGGTTTATAGGGTTTAGATATTAGGGCTTATAAGTCCTAAAGCCTCAAGCCTTCAATCCGAAAATAAAGACCCGAAACACTGACAGACCCCGTCCTAGGGGGGATTTGGCCAGAATCTGGCTTTTTCGTCTGTTTGAGGCTGTTTCGTGCGCTTTACTGCCCCAAGACCCCATTACCCAACGGCATTTAGCACAAGAAGCGGCCCAAGACTCATACGGAAGTGCACCTGGAACCGTAGAACCCAACACCCCAAGTCTGGTTTAGAGTTTAGGGTTTGGGTTTAGGGTTTATAGTTTAGGGTTTAGGGTTAGGGTTTAGGGTCTAGGGTTTAGGGTTTAAGGTTTAGGGTTTGGGTTTAGAGTTTACTTTCTTTGTGGTTCTAATGTAAAGGCCCAGTGTGAAGACCACGCCCGAGCAACTCCGAAACAGGGACCCGAAGCTACGCAGAGTCAGCTTAGGATATACGACAAACAAGTTCGTATGAAAAAATGTGGAGGGCCTCAATAATTACCTATACTCTTTTGGGGGTTCCTTGTTATGATTATACTCTACTGGGACGGGCCCCAAAACCCTATTCTGAGTATGAAGGCTGCTACATTATAACCAGACCTGAACCTGCACCCCAAGCCCCAAAACCTTGAACCCTGTAATTTCGAGGGCCGTAAGAATTGAGCCGACGGATAGAAACCTGAACGTTCCGTTCCGAGCTTGCTGAAAGGTCCACCTCGGTTCTGGTATAAGGTTTCTAGGAGCTGGCTTTCAGGGTTGGGGATTTAGGTTGACCTGCTTCTAGAAGGTTCATACTGTCGATGAAATAATCCCTGCATTACCTTATAGGACCCTAAACTTTGGGAATTATGGTATATGCCTTATTATGGGTAGTGCCGGATATATATCATCAACCGTATGGCTTGGGATGTTGAGGGTGCAGGGTTTTCAGGCCTAGTGTTTCGGGCTTTGGGGTTCAGAGTGTGGGGCTTGGGTGTTCGGCCACCGAGCACAGCCCTGAAATGGTTTAGGGTTTAGGGTTTAGGGTGGCAGAGTCTGGGTTCAAAAAAAAAAGGGTTTAGGGTACGGTTTAGGGTTTATAGGGTCTGCAATATTACAATGAAGCCAACGCCCGAATCTGGTAATCCCTGCACCCTAGACCCTCCGAAACCCTAAGTCCCTGAACCCCTAAACCCTAGACCCTAAACCCTAAACCTTAAATCCCTGTGCCCTAGACCCTGAACCCTCTGTTCTAGAGTCCCTATAACCACCGCACCCTGATCCGCAGGGGAACGTGTATGCTTACCACGAAGTCTCGCAAAATGCAGCTGGAAGTCCAGGCTGCTGAGCTGGTTTCGGGGCATATGGGTAGTTCTCTAAATTAGGGTCCCCTTCTAGGTCCCCAATGTAGTACGGCACCCTTATAAAAAAAGGACCCTAAAAGTGATCCTAATTTAGAAAACTACCCATATGGCTGCTGGGGTAGGAGGAGTTTTGCCAATGAGGAGTAAAGCCTGCCAACTCCGCGGTGGTTCGCGAACCTGAGGGGGTTGGCTACCCATAGGCCCCATAGCAGTTTCTTTTTGGGGCTTCATACTTAGAACCCTATAAGGTACTCCCAAAAAGAAACTACTATGGGGCCTATGGCTAGTTGCTTCAGTCTGGAACGACTCTCCCGGTCGTCCTTTGGGTTCCTGTTGCAAGGCCTGGCTTGCAAATTTCCACCCTAAACCCCCTAAACCCTTGTGTTAGGGTTTGGGGTTTATGGGGCTTATGGGGTTTGGTTTTTTTTTCGAGTGTGAGTGTCAAAACAAACCCTAAACCATCCTAAACCCTAAACCCCTAAACCCTAACACATTGAACCCCAAGCCCGACGCCTTCACCGATGAAGCTCAAATCCTGAGATCCAGCCCATTATAGGGTTGAGGATAGGGCTTATGGGTTTAGGACTCCCTGTTGTCCGATTTCTACTGATGCCTCATGAAGGGTGTGCGATATGTAGGTTTGGAGACTGTCGCCGAGTGTTTCGTTCTGTTGTTTTTGTCACTCATTCGGTCGTGAGAGACGCGAAGGCTGAGCTTCTGCGGAGTGCTCGCGGGCACACAATCCAAGCCCATGCTACTTAAAAGGGAGTTAGGACTTACCCATAGGCCCCATAGTAATTCCTTTTTGGGGTTGCCTTATAGAATTCTATATATGCACCCCAAAAAGGAACTACTATGGGGCCTATGGGTAGGACTCACGCAGCCCCCTTAGCATTGAGTCGGGCTGAACACGGATTGCTAGGCATCCGTGCCGTCACCACATACTCCCAGAGTCCATTCTACGCAGGTCTGCGTGTTCCGCCTAGATCCGGGAACTCCAAACCACAGCCCCAAGCAAGGCAGCCTTCTGGGCCTTTGTCCAACTTGTATATGAATCGGGTTTAGGGTTTAGGGTCCAACACAAACTCCTACTTCACATAAAAGGTGAAGCTTTCTTCGGGCTGGGGTACTGATGTAAACTACAAATCCTAAACTGCAGACCTAATAATACAATTCATAAATGTTTTGGAAGCTTCAACAATTGCGAATACTAGTACTATTCCTAAGTCCTAAGGCTCCCTTTATTATCACAATCTAAAACCCCCACAGACCCAACCTGCACTGCGTCAGCAGAAATCCATCAATTGACGATTCCCATTTTCGAGCCCGAGTCTAAGTCTCTTAGGAGCCCAGTAGGAAAACTTTAAACTTTTTGGTATATTAAACCCCCTACTAAACGAAAAGTTTAAGCTTTTTGGGGCCAGGGTACTGGGCTTCAAGGGTCTTGCAGCACTCCTACACGAAGCCCTAAAGCAGGTCCTACGCCCTAGAACCCCAAAGCCTCAACCTCAAAGCCATCCAAGCCCGAAACCTCCCAAAAGTCCCTAGGAAAGGTTCCTTTCCTGAAGCTTACAGTAGCTCAAAAAGTGTTACCGGTAGTTCAGCGGCATGTTACCAGCTTTCAAGCCTTAAACAGGGCGAAAGGCTGCCTTAGGATTGGATCGGTGCACATGCTTCGCTGAGAATCTTGCTTTGAAGTTTGTAAGGCTCGGCTCGCTAATCTTTCGTTTCCAGAGACTCCAGCGGCCCTTTAGCATTAAGCTGTGTCTTTGTGCGCTCTTGTGGCAACGAGGACGCACCCGAATGCCAGAAGCTTCGGGCCCTCAGGGGCCATTTCGGACCTCAGCTTCTGAAACAGATGTAATATCGGGGCCGTAATAATTAGAATAGGGTTTTGGGGGCCTTTATAGTGTCAATATATCAAGGAGCCCCCAAAATAATATAGGTAGTCATTAAAGCCCCTTTATTAGTGGTCTCGTCTGACCTCTAAACAAGCAGAGGCAAACAAAAGCAGTGTACCCTGTACTTTTGCGCCGATCCGGGTTCCTCGTTATGATTATGCCTGAAGGAGGCTGCCATGGGCTTGCATATACTACTTAATTTTCCTGGGACTGGCTTCTGCTTAAGACTCGTCCGACAACGCGCCAACAACCTAGCCTGGCTGGTCCGAGAGTGTGATCGCCAAAGCACTTAAACCCGAACACCAACCCTAAACCCCTAAACCCCTTAACCCCTAAACCCTAAACCCCTAAACCCCTAAACCCTAAACCTTAAACCCCTAAACCCCTAAAACTCCTAAAGCCCTAAACCCTAAGCCGTCAAATAGCTTTTTTTGCAGCTGCAGGCTTTGCCGGTGATCCGTACTCCACTGCGATAGATGCATACGTCTCAGCTCCCTTGCGTTACTATCCAGGGCACATGGGTAGTTCAATAAAGTAGGGTCCTTTTAGGGTCCTGTTTATAAGGGTGCCGTACTATTTGGGGGAGCCAAAAAGGCTATCCCAGTTTAGAGAACTGCCCGCATCCTGACAGAGTAGCACTGAAAGTGTAGGGGTTTTGCAGGCTAGTGAGATTGATCAACGATGTTGTTCTACGCCGTGATATGGGTAAATACGGATAACCATGCTACTTTTATGACTATAAGTCGTAGCCTAGCCAGTTCTCTGCAGATGTCCCATGCTGACACATTTGGGCATCAGTTTTGCAGCGCACGGGTTCAGAAATAAGGGTCTGTTTTCGTATGCTTTGGGGCTTGGTGTCTTCGGACTTAGGGATCAGAGCAATCGCTAGCCTTGGGTGTTCAAAAAACCCTACTTGTAGCATAAGTAAAAGAATTGAACATTGCCTTGGGCTAGGTGACTCAGGCCCTGAGGTTTACAAGTTCTGTCTGGGAGCTTCTGAGATTCTACGGAAGATGTATGTCACTCCCTGGTCACAAGCAGCTTTGTGTATAATCCCGAGGTTCAGGGCCAGGGGTACATACCCGCCACTCAACAGGGCCAGCCGGTCGGGCGCCCGAGCTTCCTCATCCTCTTGTTCTGCATGTTAGCGCATGTACTCCGGGTCTGCATGTTAGCTAGCGCAGGATCCCTGTAAGACATGTGCCTGTGTGCGTCTCACTGCTTATGCTGCGCAAAAGCCTGTTCTCTCTACCCTGCTGATTTCGTGCGCTGTTCCCGATGTTCACAATTGCATCTAACATCGGTTGTCCTTCTCGAGACTATTAACATGATGCAAAAACCACGAAGAATTCCGTCACTGTGGTTCGTCCCGTTCGCTCCCAAACCCCGCCCCCAAAGGCCCCAGACCCCGACTCAAATGCTTGAGCTGAACCCAAATTAGCTCTTCTTATAGCATCATATATATATATATAAATATATATATATATATATATGTATATATATATGTATATATATATATACAGTATGTTCTGGAACCCTTTCACGCTAAACTGTCTAACGCCGTTTGTTCTGCTCATGTATCCACCTTGGCCTGCTCGATCGTCAGCGACTTCCACCTGTATTCACAATACTCATCATGCTGGGAACCATGCCAACAACAATGGCAATAGGCACCGGTGTTTGCAGCCCTATTTAGCGAAAACAATAACAGCCGCAGCAACAACAACAAGCAACTGCAACCGCACATATTCACTCGCTCAAGGAACCGTAGTATGTGTCTTCGATGGTCAGTTGTGATTTTGTTGAGACTCTTCTCCGACGGTGGCGGCACTGCCCAATCGCACCTGTGTGCACAGCAGCAACAATGACAGTTACAGTGCCATAGCCATTACAGGCTCCATTGCCTGCACCGCTGCTGTTGTGATGCCTGTGCTTGCTGCCATCATGAGTGCCGCTACTCCAATTGCCGACGCCTGGGTCATGGCTTCGCATCAGAACGAATGAGTCCTGTTTCACCGAAACCCCCNNCCCCCCCCCCCCCCCCCCCCACCGGATGCAGCTGTGCGCGCCTCGAGACCCGACTCCTGCAAGAACCGAGTTAGTAGCAAGTAGGCCGTGAAATAAACCCTTCAAGTTGTAACTGCTAAACCCCAACCCCTAGAACGGCTACATGAGGATTTTATGGTGCTCATCACTGTTTTATCGGAGTTTCATGCAGATCCTCAACTCCCAACAGCCCTGAATCCTAAACCCTAATGTCTCTAGGTCGAGGGCAGCCAGTGCCAGGCAGGTGTTGCACAGTTTCAGACGTGCTACGCAGGTCGACTCTAATCTTGAGGCTTTTACTGTCTCAGGTGTCTGCTTCTAGTAATTTATGTAGTTTATGTGCTGAAAAACGTTTTAAAGTGTGATTTGAATTTTCAGGGTTGATTTTTCATGGGTCTCAGGTTCCGGATGCTCTGCCATGCAGGGTTGGCACTCAGCCTTCAAATTGAAGCGGTGTATCCATGCCCTGCATGCATGCACCTGAGGTCTTCGTCGGTGCTTCGGTGAACCGGTTTGCTAGTTTCATCTTTCCGAGCAGAGCCAATCAGCAACTCTCAAAAATTATCTCACACAACAACCGCAACTATGTGCATCTGCTTACAGCATGTGATCTCAATTTCCGAGCGAGAGCGATGTTGCTGCTTGAAGAGTGGAGCAGCCAACAACAGTTCACCCAGCCCCAAAGGCCCAGCAGCCTAATATCGGGGCCTCAATAATTACCTAAACTATTCTGGGGGCTCCTTACTATAATTATAGTATAATATAATCTACCCCAAACCCTATTCTAATTATTAAGGCCCCTACAGTACTTTCGGTCAGAAGTGCTTCAGGACCTTGGAGAACCTCGAATGTTCTGGCATCGTGCCGATGCTGCAGAACTGTAGGCCTCATATAGGGGCCTCAATAGTTAGAATGAGGTTTTGGGGGCTCCCTACTTTAAATACATCATAGTTTAACCCGAAACCCTATTCTAATTATCAAGGCCCTGCATTACATCCCAAACCCGAAGCCCAAGTGAATGCCTAAGCCCTAAACTGTGGTCATGTTTCTCGTCGTCTCGCGGAAGTCCGAGGCTCAGGGGTTTAGGGTTTAGGGTTTTAGGGTTCTGGGCAGTAAGGGCAGCAGCAGAGTCCCTTGTGAAAAAAGGGTTTTGGGTTTAGGGTTTAGGGTTTTGGGTTTAGGGTTTAGCGCTCCAGGGCTTTACATAGGAGCCCTAGTCTAGAGTCGAAGATCCAACGGCCAAGCAATTTAATGTACTCTGGATGCGTTTGGTACACAGATCCCGGCGGTTTGGGTAGTTGGACCCTTAGGGTCCACCGAACCACGAGTGACCAACTACAGATGCCACACCCCTGACACAGGAATAGCACAAAACAACCCTAAACCCTAAACCCTCCCAGGAACCTCGCCTAGGCTTGTCCGAGAGTGAGTGCTGAAACCCTAAACCCCAAACCCCAGCCGCAACGGTAAAGCCCCCCTAAACCCTAAACCCTAAACCCTAAACGTAGCTGCAACCGAGCTTCTGGTTTCCCACGCGCTGCCCCAGCGCTCTGCAGGCGATCGCGAACATGTTTTGCACGAAGCGGGGATCCCCGGTCTTCAGATCATGGGCCTAAAGTAGGGGCCTAAATAATTATAACGGCTTAATTCAGGGTCCTTAAGTAGTTACCTGATTATGATCATTACAGTATCGTGGGCCCGGTCTTCAGATCATGGGCCTAAAGTAGTGGCCTAAATAGTTATAGTAGTTGAACCCTATACCTTATAAGGTATAGGGT
>CAJNDV010003903.1:29260-39314 GCA_905221635.1 Symbiodinium sp. CCMP2456
CTAGACCCCTAAACCCTACCCAGAGACTCCAATATCCCTTAATTAAGGAATATTCCTTAAATTATAGTAGGATCCTTAATATGATTTAAGGTATATTCCTTAATTAAGGGATATTGGAGTCTCTGGGTACCTAACCCTAAACCTCATGAAGTCCTACTTCCGTGATGGCATCCTAAAGACGCACACTCGCTGTTGGAGCCATGCCACTCGGCTTTCACTAGCTGAGTTTCGGCACGAGAAGTATACTTGGAGGGTCGGGAGGCTTAGTAAGCAGGTAATAAATATGAGTGGTTTGACTGCATCCGATTCTTGCAAGACTTAAACCGCGTGTATGTTCATGATCCTAAACAACGAGGCCTGCACCACAGCAGCGAAGAAGGTTCAAGAGCTTCCGGACGGATCATCGGCACGGCAGCAGCACGATCATAGATCCTGCTAGGACCCAGATGCTGGATTGTACGTGAGTGACTTACTTCTATTTCTAGGGTCATGAAATTATGAAATCAAGGCAACCGACAGAAGGAACCACACTTCGAGGCCGGGATAAACCATGAAAACATACCGGCCTGCTTTGTACGGAAACCCGAGGCCTCGCTAGGATTGTCTCCATCGTGGGAGACTAGACTGTGAGGTTTAGGGCTGAACATCAAGTTCAGGGTTCAGGGTCTAATATAGAAGCCTAAATAATTACCCATACTATTTTGGAGGTTCCTTCTTATAATTTCATTATAAAGGAGCTCAAAACCCTCTTCTAATTATTAAGGCCCCTACATTAGGGTTTTGGCTCATGGGTTTCCAGAGCACTTAACGGGACGACTGTGCAGCGACAATGCCTGCGACCTTGTGGGGTTGGGTGTATGTAGCAGCCCTTACTGGAAGGGTCCCTGCTTCAGAGTCTGGTTTGATGTTGTAACATGCACCCTTTAAGCCCTAAACCCTAAGCCCTAAGCCCTAAACCCTAAGCCCTAAACCCTCAACCCTAAATCCTAAACCCTAAGCCCTAAACCCTAAACCGGCACCGTGCTCAGGTTCTCATGCTGGCTTGCGAGGCCTACGGCCCTCGCAACTTTGTGGCCTTGAGCCATGCCTGAGATGGGCTGAGTTTTTGTTTCCTAAACGAATTTCTCCGAAACCTGATCTGGTGGTTGAAGTCCCTAGATGATAGAACCCGTATAGCAATCCCCGAGGGAGCCCTCTTCCAATAGTTGAGGCCGCTATATTCAGCAAGCAGGCCCTCGCCCTCGCGAGCTTACTTGGTTCCTCTGAATTTTCACATAGGATATGTCTCCAGCAACCTATTCACCAGGCATCTCAAGCCTTGCCCTGAACCCCACTTTTTTTAAAAGAGAATGGCACCATTCAGGAAGTATCAGGGAGATAGATATCCACGCAAGTTCTGAGCATTAAGGATTCTAGGCATACCCGAAACCCGAAACCTATACCCCTGACAGAACACTAAGGATCCACTTCGGGGCTAATGTACTCTGGCAGTTCCTGACCCTCAACGCAACGATCGAGGAGGTTTTCAGGACTTGGGTGCACGTCAAGAGCCGAGAAGTATCGGAACTACGCATGTTTAGGGCTAGAAATCTATACCGGCAGGGTCTCATGCACAGCAACACAAACTATGAAGGGACCAATTTGCAGAAGAGTGCAGTAGCAAAAAAGCAATTTCTCAGACCGGCGCACAGCGGCAGTTTGCCACGTTGACCCCAGCTTGAACAGGACCGTGGATGTGATCACCATCATGCCGTGCTCTGACTTTACGCCACGGAGGTAACATAGAAGCCTACATGCTTACATGCCTAATTTCTTAGGCCGCGGGGGCGTTCCTTATTAACTATATATTGCTTGGTGTAGCACTCCGCAAAACCCTACTGTAAGTCACAGGATGCAGGTCGCAAACCTTGCATACCGCCAAGGGCTCCAATGCTATGGAGGGTGCGTGATTTTTGTGGTTGAGGGTTCAGGGGGTGTAGGGCTTAGGGTTTAGGATTGCTCTCCTCATCATCTTATTGCCGTGAGGTCCGTGATCACTACCGGTATGTATGGAGTCCGGGTTGTTGTTCACTGCTCTTGGCGCCATTAATTAAAAAAATACTTTCGCCTGGACGACTCTTCTTTGCACCATAACGACTGGTCTCAAGACGTCTGCAAAAGTCGAACGACTGCCCAAACCCCAACGCCTGTTGCTTCGTCTCCACCGAAGTCGGAAGTTCGAGCGAGAATGACCCCAAACCCTAGGGTTTGGAGGTTTAGGGTTTCGGCCCTAAGCCCTGAATTCGGAGACAGGAGAGGTCAATGCTCAAGGAAGTGAATCAAACGGTTTTGGGTTTAGGGTTTAGGGTTTAGGGTTTAGGGCAAGATAAACGAGAATCAACGCGACCAGCATGCACCATTGCCAGAATCGAAGCTGACAAAGTTGGAATGCAAGCCCTGCGGCAAACGCAGCACCGAATCAAGCCCAAGGAACCAAAAGTAGACTCAAATGACTAGCGAGTTTTTTTGATGGTGTTCTAAACTCAAAGTCCTACAGACTCTGGCCGGAAGCACAACCCCCCGAACCGAAAAGCCTAAGCCCTCAACCGAAAGCCTAGACCCTAAATTACTTAAGCCCCTCAACCGAAAGAGGAAATGCAAGAGGTATCGCAGGCCCTAACTCTCATACCACAGACTGGTTGCTTGCATTACAAAAACCGAAAGAGGAACTGCCCTGTTTTGTAGGAGCCATCTGGATAGTTCTCTAAACTAGGGTCAAGGCTACTCTGATTTTCCCAGGCTTCTTTTCAGCGGCCTTCACGACATTGCACCAGCGGAGCTTCCGGGGGCGGGGGGGTGAGGGCTAGGTGTGCAAATTATGGCAGCGCCTCTCGCAGGGTTCGTGGGGATTGTCGTCTCGGAGATGACAGTTCTGGTCATGTCGACCCATGAGAGCCTGCTTTGGAAATCTCAACTCTTGTAGTGCAGTCCAAATCCCCACCGAAGTCTTGAAGGTTCATGGGCATGCTTGCGAGAGCAGCTAGAAGTTGGGCTAAAGGTGAGACGAACCTTGCACATGTAATTTAATTTACTCGTATGAACTATGACTACTTCATATAAGCCGAATAAGGCACTGGCACATTTGCTTGCAACTCCATCGTTCTTCGTGTGTGGGCCCTGCACCCCAAAACAACCTACAGATCCCTTGTTTCAGGAGCAGCACCTGCAAATCCAAGTGATGGGCATCTCCACCTTTGTTCTGGCATCTCTGGCAACAGCAGCTTAGACCAATTTCGTTGATCTACTGCACAGCGTCATCTGTCATGGCTTGTCGAACCCATTCAAAACTTATTGGTTACACAACCCCACATACCCTAAGCCCTACTTGGAGGCCCGGGGGACTTAGTAAGTCAGTTATAAATAGGGTTATAATTGGGGGTAACTCCATTTAGGGTACTTATAACTCTACTTATAACCTACTTACTAAGTCCCCCGGGCCTCCAAGTACATCCTCATAGATCCTGTGGAGGAAACCCAAAAATGAAAGCCTCACCCGCATTTTGCCCAAGAGCTGTAGCTAGGTAGTGAAATTGGGTGGAAGTGCAGCTCCTAAGGTCGCACACATTTTTCCGAACTCTTTCATACCTCAGGCGGAATCTC
The DNA here is from genome assembly GCA_905221635.1 of Symbiodinium sp. CCMP2456. Classification (NCBI taxonomy): domain Eukaryota; class Dinophyceae; order Suessiales; family Symbiodiniaceae; genus Symbiodinium; species Symbiodinium sp. CCMP2456. The sequence continues at coordinate 32,900 of CAJNDV010003903.1, forward strand.
GAGACTTCAAATCCAAGTCCGAGCAATCACTCAAACTCACCACGCTAATGCTTGAATTATCTGATATCGTAGTTCGAGAGCCTCCAGAGCTAGGACTAGGATTTGCTCCAACTCCCTTTGAAAATTGTTTTAGTATACTAGACTCCAAAATCTCATGCGCTGAGATCTATTCTCCACCGTTTGTGTGCTGCAAGGTCTTCATGCGGCAGTACAACTTACTGACGCAGGGGCCACACGCTTTCCTTCAGCCGGCTTTGGCCGTTGTCTGTTTTGTCTAGACGGTATGTCTTTAGGGTTTAGGGTTTAGGTATGTGGTGTTCAGGGTTTACTCTAGATACAAACCTGAATTATTGTCGATGCATGTTCTTATCGTTCCTGACTATAACTACACCGAATCATAACCCCCCTCAGAAGAAGAAAGGACATTCGAATGATCAAGGTCTCGATGCGAGGAGTTTTTCCGGGTTTACATAGGGAATGGCGGCTTTCTGGCTCATGGTTTAGGCTTAGGGGTCAGCGGTAGATGCAGCTTACCTCTTGATGTTCATTGGTTAGGGGTTTGGCTCCCCTCCAAGTAACCGTATTGCAACAATCGTAAGTCATGAGGATAGCAGTATCGAAAACCAGGGTAATACTGGCTACAATATGCGCAGTATCCATAGCAAAAGTGTTTTTGCGGCAGCGGCCCCTCTAATATAGGGCCTTAATCAGTACCTATATGATTTTGGGGCTCTCTCACTGTATTTATAGTAAAACATACCCCAAAACCCTATTCTACTTATTAAGGCTAAACCCTATACCCTGAATGCTAAACCCCTAAACCCCAAAACTCGCCTGGATTGTCCGAGCGTGAGAGCCGAAACCCCAAACCCAGGTTCGGCCTTGTGGCGTTTCTGTTCTGTTTCGTTCCGGCGCAGCGCGCGCTGGACCGAGCCTGCCAAGAAGCAGGGCAGCGGCTGGGAGCTGAAATCATGGCGTTAGGGTTTAGGGTTTAGGGTTGAGGGGCTCTTAGGACTAAGGGTTTAGGATTTAGGGGTTCTATATGAAATATTATAAGGATGCTAAACGTTTAACTTTTAGGAGGGGTTCGGAGGTCAGCCAAGAAAGGTTCGAGGTTTAGGGTGTTGGAGTTTAACGTTTAGAGCTCAGGGGTGTAACAATCGGGGTTTCGGGATTAGTGTGCTGGGGGTTGGGGGTTTGATTAGGGGTTTAGGGCTTAGTGTTTAGAGGTTGCACGCTCAGGATTTAGGTTTTAGGGTTCAGGGTTTCGGGATATTACGGGCCAGGAGTGTTCAGACCTATTGTGTGTTGAGGATTTAGAGTTGCGAGGGTTTGAGGATTGTGTGTGGCCCACTGATTTGGGAGTTTCCGAAAATAGGGGGTACCTTATTTTGGGGTCCTTATAATAAGGATCCCAGTATTTAGGGTACTATATTAGGATCCCATATTTTCTGAAACCCCCATTTTTCGTCATGACCGAATCCTGTGCGGTTGACGGAAAGGATTTATCGTAACAGACTATCAGGTAGGCAAGGCTTTGCCAGGACATCGGTGATCGAGCTGCGCCCTCAACCCCAATATGAATGAGTCCAACCGCCTAGGAAGGCCTTGCTGCTGTTCCTCATCTATGCGCTCCTTTTCGTCCTACATCTTTGGGGCGATTCAAAGGCAATCCCTGGCATGATGAACTTGACCGAGGATGGGTTCCACTCGTTGCAAGTTATAGCCTTGATTAGGTTCCTGTGTCGAGGGTCCTTCCGATAGCAGCAGGATACTAAGACCGATATGTTTTGCAGAGCCCGTGTCAAAGGTCAAAGGTCGCCAAATCTCGGAGTGGCGCCGAAGACCTCAACAACCCACGTTTCGAAGCCTAGCGGCCTCAAAGTAGGGCAAACCCTAAACCTGCAGGGTGTAGGAGCAAGTGAGGCTCGATAAGCCCGCCCCACAGGTAGATAGCTGTCAGAAGTATAGTTGTTGGTGAATTTTCAGCGTTTCCAGCGTGACCCTGGGACTCCAAATAGCCCAATGTAGGTACTATTTACAGACTCTAGACCCCAAAGTAGGTACTATTTGATCACTTGGAGCCCGAGGGGTTTAGGCTCCCAGGATTGGTAGGCTTCACGTTTTTAGGCTTCGAGGGTTTCTCAGACTGCAGGGCTGGGTGTTCAAGGAGTGTTTGGGGCTTAAATAATTACCAACACTATTTTGGGGCTTCCTGATTCTAGTTGGAGTATACTTGGTTTAAAGCCCTATTCTAAATCCTAAGACCCCTATGTTACGAGTTTCAGGTTTTGGGGGGCTTTAGGAGTGCACGGTTTAGGGTTGTGCATCTGCCCAACAGGACCTCCGTCGGAAGCATGTGTCCTGGTTTGCATGAGCCGATGCGTTCGGGGCTTGATCCGTTCACATTCTACTAGACTTGCTGCTGTCATGCAAGCCACATCCCAAATTCGAGGCCGCACTAACGCGATTGGGGGCTCAGCACGATGCAGCGAAGAACGAACACTGCGATTTGACAGGACCTTTTGAATTGAGCACAAGACAGCGCGACACAGAGGACCTGCAAATAGGGGACCCTAATATAGTACCCTAAATGGTACGATCCTTATTATAGGGATCCCAAAATAAGATACCCCTCATTTTCGGAAACTCCCATAGTTCATTCCCAAGCATCGTCGGAAGAATCTTGAGGCAAGGCCTTGGGACCCCAGGAAGCTTTAGCTTAAGATTCGGATGTAGTGGGAGAGTTTCGTTTAGCGTTGTGTCCACAGCACAGTCGGCGCCTCGGTTCCTGGCATATGCAAAGCCCAGGTGTGGAAAGGTTTCAAGAATGAGTGTTGCTTGCAAAGGCAGGGCTGGCTGAGGATCTGTTGAACACATTTTTGAGTTCGGAGAACGTTTTCGGCACTGGGGGTGCCACATCGGCCCCTGTCACGTAGCATCCAAGGCGGGAACCACACTCGGATTCCTGCTGAGTTTGGCAAATCTCTACGACGTCGGGCACTGGAAGCACGTCATGCATTTGGGCGTAGAGGTTTAGGCCCGTGGTAGGTGTTCAGGGATTCCTTTTATCTGCAAACCTTTGCCCCGAAACCCGGAGAAGTGGCGGGTCCGATCCTTTTGCTTCTCCGCCTCGAACGCTTCTCGCGGAAAATGTGTTCCATGGTTTGGCGATTCCCACTCGTTACCAGACAAATCCACGTCTGTTTATTCTCATTGCTGTTTGCGTATAGCTTTGTGGTGCTTTCTGTTCTCGGTAGCTATTACACTGGCGACACTGACGGTGATTTCGTGGGCTTAGGTTGTGCGGCCCAAATCAAGGAGCAAAGCATCTGCTTTTTGTTTAGGGGAGTGGTAGACTGGACTGTTTTTGCAAGTTCTGGATGTGTCATCCGAGGGTTCGTTCTTCGGATTCCATGGTATGGTTCTGTTTGGGCCCCTCGGTCTGGTGTAATCTGCGACTCACACCAGGACTGCCAGGCTAAGGCTTTATAAATATGGGGGCTTACGTAGGGCTCAGGAGGTACCTTGCTTGTTTTTGATTGTTGGTTTTCTGCTGGTGCTGATGGAAGCTCCATTGCCATGACTACCTGTAATAACGGGTTACGCCGGAGCCTCAGGTGTCAATTCCCTACACTAGTATACAGACATATACAGCATGTGAATATGTATAGCATGAGGCACAGGTATCTGGGAAGCTGATCAACCACTCCCACATGCAAATCTGAAGAATAAGCCGTCGGGAACGAGACCCTGAAAACCCTAAACCCTATACCCCTAAACCCTGAAAGCCCTAAACTCAAGCCATTCTCAGGTTCTGCGTTGCCTCGTACTTTGCGATGGCGCCCTGCCGTCTAGTGTAGCAGCATAGGGACGGTATCGGTACTGGTAGCAATGAGTTAATGACTCCTCGTAACCTAGAAACACTGGAACATGCTCGCAGGCGAAGATATCAGATGTACTGCGAAGGATAAACCCTACACCCTAAACGAACCTGCTTAGGAAACTTTGGGTCTTTATCAGGGCTCTTGGTGCGAGTCCTAGTACTTCGGGGTTGTGGGGCCAGGGTTTCTTAGTCAGATTCCTGCAGGAATGTCATGGGAGTGCCCAGCCGCAACTCAGATAGCTCCGAATGTCCGAGTCATATAGGGGCCTTAAAATTATAGAATAGGGTTTTGGGGTATCGTCGGTATAGTATGCTATCACCATGATAGGGAATCCCAAAATAGTACTGGTAATGGGTTAGGCCCCTTTAGTATGGAACAGTTTCTGTCGGGCCATTGCCTTCGGGGTACTGTATCAGCCTGTACAGATATCGTTGATGGTCTTATAGAGGTTTCCAGAAGTTTAGACTGACATGGTGATACTTCCCGAAAACAGCCAACATATTCGACAGTTCGGCACCCTAAACCCTAAACCCTAAGGTCTCAGGTGTCTAGCACGGTCTCGGAAAGAAGGTTCTTCAACCCAGACTCCCTCCCGAAATACAGGGTTTAGGCTTTCAGAATCAGGGCTCTAGGCCCCGGAGGCGGCTCTACACCTACTGAGGACAATTTTTTGGACCTCACACTGGGTTTTAGAATTTACGGCTGATTGGAGAGAGCTCCGGGTTCAAAAGGGTTTAGGACTTAGGAATTTAGGGTTCAGGGTTTAGGGGGTAGTTTGGGGTGTAGGGCTTATCGGGGCAAGTCCCTGTTAGGAGAGGGACCGAAGCTCGTAGGCTGACTTGACGCCATGCGCGCAGCACGGAAAAGCGATCCAGCTTGGTGAGAGGAGCATGTGGGGTTTGGGGTTTAGTGGGATGAGCATGTGCGTGATTCCTGGTGGGATGCAGCCCCAAGCATCAGCATGTTAATTCATGACAGTATTGCTTTTCGGCCCGGAGGTCTAGACCTTAAGCCATCTTAAGCCCATGTTTATTTCTTGCGTGTCTTCACAGTTTCGGGATCAAAGGAGAGGATGGTCAGAGTCATGGGATTCTGGGATTTCGATCGGCATGGAGGGCGGGTCTTGAAGTCAGAACACTCATCTCCGGCTGATGGACAAAATCCTGCATGACCTTATATACCTAAACTACGGGATTTATGGTACTATACTAGATTTGGGTCATGCAGAATTTTGTCCATCAACAGTATTGACAATCATGCGGGACATTTGTTCTTTTGAAGCCAGACACAACCGTAATACTCACAGCCAGGCATCACGAGAATGAACCCAGAGACTCCAACATGCCTTAATTACGGAATATTCCTTGAATTATGTTATAGTAGTATCCTTAACCTGATTTAAAGTATATTCCTTGATTGAGGGATATTGGAGCCTCTGGGAAGCATGCGCCTCATGAGCCTTGACAAGGATCAATCGGAAGCCACACCAAGCCAGAATCCCATCAAATCAGCTCACATCATCAGCAACAGCACCATCCTCTTGCCCCAACCCAAAGCCTATAACAGCAGAGCCCGAAACTCGTCCCCATTTTGAGTCGAAACCCAGACCTCATGCACCCCCTGACCCCTATCAACAACCCCCTTAAAACCATCCCTAAACCCTAAACCCTAAACCCTAAACCCTAAACCCTAAACCCTATCAGTCCTTAAACTCCCAACCGCTCTCAAAGGCCCATACCGGCCAGATGATTGGCGGTCTCATGAACGCCACATTTGGAAATGCGGCCTGGTCCTCAGACGGTGCCTGCGGACAGCGGCTCATCGTCCGAGTTTAGGCTTTTCGGGGTTTGAAGGGTTTAGGCTTTAGGCTTTTCCGGGTTTAGGGTTTAGGATTCAGGCTTTTCCGTTTTGAAGGTTTAGGGTTTAGGGTTCGGGATTTTCCGAGTTTAGGGTTCAGGGGTGTGCTGAGGAAGGAAATGCCTGACGTGCTCTGCGAAAAAGAGGTTTGGCAGTTTGAGGGTTCAGGTTTTGAGCCCCCGGGTTTGGGGTTGAGGGGTTTAGGCGTTTAGGGGTTTAGGGCTGAGGGGTTCAGGGTTTAGGGGTTTAGGGTTGGGGGTTTGGGGGTTTAGGGGTTTTGGGCTTAGGGGTTCAGGGTTTAGGGGTTTAGGGTTGTTCTTGCTTGCAAGCCTGCAGCAAAAAGGGGTTTAGGGTTTAGGGCTTAGTGCATTGCAGTCCCTGCTCAAAAAAAGGGTTTAGGGTTTAGGGTTGGGGGTTTGGGGGTTTAGGGGTTTAGGGGTTTAGGGCTTTGGCGTTCAGGGTTTAGGGTTTAGGGCTTTAGGGGTTCAGGGTTTAGGGTTTAGGGTTTGCAGGAGGGTTGGCAAAGGGGCAGTCAGGCCATCTACATATACTAGAGTTACGAGAGTCTGCATCTAGTAGTGGTGCAGTACAGGGTCGGAAAATGGGTGTTTTATGATGATTAGTCTGAGGGTTATTAGCGGTAGTAGTGGCAGCAGCAGTAGCAGTAGCAG
>CAJNDV010003903.1:39462-54317 GCA_905221635.1 Symbiodinium sp. CCMP2456
GCAGCAGCAGCAGCAGTGCTAGTAGTCTTCATGTTGCAGGAAGACTTGTTGTCAACATTCTGAGTCCGTGCATCCTTGCTGGTGCTGTTATTATGTTCCGCACAAACCCGCAGCCTCGAACATGAACCAATTAAGGCATTGGGGCGGGCAGGCCTCGTAGAACGGCTTCCCAAAACCTTCATTCAAATGATACAAAAGATGGAGACCACGACAATGACCTTATCCTCATCCAAAACCTGACCCAAATAACAACAGGATACCAGTCGGGGGTCCTGAAATCGATCATGCAGAGAATTCAGAATTTGTGTGAGGGTCGAGGCGTGGGTTGTTGTTCGGTTGTCCCAGGTCCTAGATCCGTAATCCCAAGGCGCAAACTTCAGGTGAGCAGTTCCCTAAACTAGGGCCCATGTTGAGGGTCCTTCTTGTAAACGTGCCCCACTATTTTGAGACCCCCGCCAGCCTGAAATTTGGCAAAGTACCCAAGTAGCTGCAGCAGCCTGTAAAGTCAGAACCCTAAACAATGAACCCCATAAGCCGTAAACCCTGAAGCCTAAATCCGAAACCCTGACGTGCACAGGCTTGGAGCTCAGAGTGATTGTGCTGCCAAAATCCGAAACCCTGAACCCTAAACCCTTAAACCCTGTCCGAGAAACCCCAAGTCTGCCTTTTCACAGAGCCCGGCTGGCACAAGTGCCTCAAAACCCTTAGGTTTTTGTTTTCAGGAGTTAAGGATTCTTCAGGTCGGTTTAGGGTGGTTTACGGTTTAGGGTTTACGTTCGGGTGACAGAAGCCTGCTGCAAAAGGGTTCCGCACAGTTGATGAATGACTTAACACGAACATCTTCAAGACAAGCGCTTGCAAGAACAAGGTTGAAATGATGGTGACAGTGAATGCCATCAAGGCCTTCACGCCCTCGCACGACTGGGATGAGGGTTTTGTTGTGCTTAGAGGTTTGGAGTTGGGTTTGGAGATTTAGAGGTCCCCAAACCCTAAACCCCCCTAAACCCTAAACCATAAGCCCTAAACCATAAACCCTGGCTTGTCCGAGTTGTGAGAGTGTAAACCATGAACCCTAAACCCCTGAACCCTAAAACCCCAAGCTTGAGACGCAGGGGCCCCATGGCTAGGTGGTTCGAGGCAGCTGAGGCAAGGCTGCTTCCAGCAGGAACCCAAAAGTTGAACATGTATTCTATATATATATATATATATATATATATACACACATATAGTGTATGTATACTGGGCCGAAGTAATTACCTCTGTTATTTTGGCGGGCTCCTTATCATACTTATGGTATAATACACCCCCCAAAAACACTATTCTAATTATTAAGGCCCCTGCGTTACGCACAGGCGAGGCCCTTGTGGTGTTCTGGCAGAAAGCAAAGAGACAGCAGCCCGCATGTGCTGGGCAAGAGTGACGAGTCATCCACACTTCATATATGCTAGCACGATCCGTTAGCATTGTCGTCCTTACATCCATGACTAGGAATCGAAGGAACTCAGCCCTAGGCCGGACCCGCACTGTGATTTGAACTATTCTCCCGAGGACTTGTGTTTTAAACTTCGCCTGGCCAACACGAAGATGACACTTAAGCCGCGTGCAGAGGAGGGCTTTTACACAGTCCTGCACTTCAAAGTTGAACTTGGCTGGCGGGTTGAGAAGCGAAGGATCAAGCTTTGCTGAACCCCTTGCAAGAAGTTGGGCTGTTGTGATTTGGTGGGCACTGTCTGGAATCATCATGCTTGACGTCTACAGTCCGACGGCTTAATTAAGACTCTCCAGACATGCTTTAAGGGCTTCCAGATGCCAAGAGCTCGGGAAGTTACTTCTGTGGGTTCTGGAGCTAGCCATGCCAAGAGACGAAGTCGAGTGCCCCTGTCTGCGGTTTGGCTCAATCTGTCCTAAGGGTTTTAGTCGAGGTTGTTTGGCTGCCCTCTGGCAGCATCTTCTATGTCGTAGAATCCGTGGAACCCCCGTGCGCTCTACTCGGAGACATGGCCGCGACACCGTGGCAAGTGGGTGATAGGGTGACCATTGCGCAGACGCAGCCGCTCTTCTACCGAGGAGACCTGCATTTGGACTAGGATTTAGGATTTACAGGGCTTAGTGTTTAGGGTTTAGGGCTTGGAGCTTAAGTGCGAAGCCTGTTGCAAAAGGGCTTGGAGCTTAATTAAAGGGGCGTTTGGAGCGCTTTTGTTGGTGACGGAGTCAGAATCCTGAATGGAACCTTCATCCCTACTTGAACCCAAGGGCTAGTATCTTGGGCCTCAGCATCAAACATAAAGGCTGATACGACGGTATGAGTATAGTGGGAACTCTTCGGACTAGTAATGGCAGTTATTTCGGCTTTTACACTAGACCCCGCAAAATCTCTTGCAAACCCTGAACCAGGTAGCCATGAAATTGTAGGAGCTTCCAGGAACAAAACACGCAGGCCTCTCTAAACTCTCAACCTGGTTCCCTTTAAATGGTCCCTTCAATCCCCGAAGCCCTTCAAACAAACACGTGGGTTGTTGCGTCGAGGTAGTCATGGTTTGTGTGCCCTTTCCATCCCCACATGTTAGCAGTCAAGGGTACCTGGGGTGCAGCTCGCTCAATTTTACGAGGTTCACAGGACGGAAGCACGCCGTAAACTCCAATTCGAACTCTTCAGCCAAGGTTGTAGAGGTGCCAAGGTCACCTTTCTGTCTCATCTGTCTCAGACATGTGTCTGCGCATGCCCACGGGGACTTGAACAACCAGTAGTGCTATGTCTGGCTCCCTTTTTCCCGGCATGAAACTCTCACAAATCCTAGTCTAATGAATGCAGGCCTCAAATAGCCTATGTTACACTTCTTATAGCCTATGTTACACTTCTTATAGTCTATGTTACACTTCTTCTTCCGATGGTTTTAGCTCTTGGAGCAAATCGGACACTCAACTCCGAAGTTAACAGATGCTCACCGGTTCGAAGCTTAGGAGGAGTTCATACAGCACAGGTCTAGAGTCTACAACCCTAAAACACACCGTCGGAAGTATAAGCGCTGCTGGTGCGAACTTGATCCATCATGCAGTCTGTCGAAACCGTAGCTGAGAAGATGGAGGCGAAGCTCGTCTCGGCGGGAAGGCATGCCTTGAGAGCAGGAAATTCAGGCATGGGGACCTGACATTCATGCTTTTTACAACCCGACATGTAACTACCAATGATCCTCCAGGCATTCCCGAAGGCCCTAAGCGCCCAAACCTGCATAAACCACTCCTCCCTGAACCCTTGAACCCCCGAAAACCCTAAACCCCCCCAAAACAACGTGAAACCTACGCCGAGGCTTTGTGGCACCATCAAGTTCATCGGTGTCACAGAGTTTGCTGGCGGCGATCCTCGGGAAATATTAGGGCTGTAGGGGATTGGGTTTAGGGTTTAGGGTTCAGGGTTCGGAGTTTAGGGTTCAGGCTTATGGGTTCAGGGTTTAGGGTTTAGGGTTTTAATGTTTAGGGTTCAGGCTTGCGGATCCCTAAGTCCTAAACCCTAGACTTTGTAAGCTGTTGAGTTTCGAGTGTTTAGGATCTGCGTCCACGGGGCTCTGAAAGCCGTAAGGCTTTCTGCGAGTCGCGAGGATGTCTACACTCTACACTCTGCTCACGGCTTGTTTTACGAAGCTTTTAGGAATTTGGGCATCAGCTGAGGCCGGATGTTTCGTAAGTGTTTCATGATAAAGTCTCTATTCGGCTTTTGGTCTGTGCATATGCCCGTTCTTTAGGAAGATTGGGGGGGGGTGTAAATTCCGGGTGTTACTACTGGTGAAATAGCAGTGAGAGCCCTACTTCCTGTACTGACCGGAGTTTGGCGCCAGGCTCCGGGTGCACAAGAGAAGTTCAGGGATTAGGGTTTAGTTGTTGGGGTTTAGGGTTTAGGGGTTTAGGGTTTAATTTTAGGTTTTAGGGTGGATGCAGTGATGAGAGCTCAACCTCCGTAGGCTCAGACAGTCAGGCGATTTGCACAAGTTTCAGGGTGGATGTTTCATTTCGAGGCATAGTGTTCATCTTAGGGTTTAGGGTTTAGGGTTTAGGGTATCGTATGGGTTCTCATCGGGTCAAATGTCCAGAGAGTGTAGGGTGTCTTGTGGCACTGATAGAGAGCTCCGCTTGAGATGCAGAAGCCTCAGGATGGTTCCTCTTATATAAACTTAAACTATGAAAAGTCTGTTTCGGTGGAGTAGATTGATGCCAAACCCCAACCCCAACCACACATGCCCCCGGAACCTTGAAATCCATACATTTATATCCGAAATCCTAAGCCAGCACAAGCACAAGCTGCCCCGAGGCTTTGCACATGTTGCGCACGACTCTCAAAAAAGAATGGTTCACGAAAAGCTGAAACCTAAGTATACAAGCTAGCTTGCAACCACAAGCTGCCAGCCTTTGCTAAACCCTAAACCCTAAACCCTAAACCCTAAACCCTAAACCCTAACTTCAATCTTCAACCCATACACCCCTCGACTGAAGGACCACAAAGCCCAAAAAACAAGCCACACATGTCACAAAGCCCCTGACATGTAGGACGTAAGCTTCAGGAATGGATGGGCATCGAACTGGACGAGAAGGCTAGACGGCCCTGGATACAGCAGTTTGGGAACCTAATGATTAGAATAGTTTTGTGGGTTACATATGATTTAAGTAAGGGGGGCTAGATTTACAAGGGATACTCTTACCACTTCTTCCCACCCATATTTCCTGTATTGCTTCGGCTTCGGGCTACGACGTTCGGAATTGAAGCCGCATCTTGCTACCTACACACCCTCCCCCGAGACCGTACTACCTGCAATCTTTTGAGCCTGAAGACTTGGGACTCGAAACCGACTCCCGTGGAGTCATGAACACAACCTGAAAGCCCCCTGGTGATTCTGCTGCATGTCTGAAACATACACATTGTTTCTTTGAGGTTCATGTGTTTCAAGTCTAGGGTTTGCAGGCTAAGGGTTTTTATTTTGCGTTTCGGGTTTTGCAGTTCAGCATGTATGGGTTTAGGGTGTTGTGGCTTGGGGCTTGGAACATCGGGATTAAGGTGCGGGGAGAGGTTACATGGTCAGAGTATTGGGAAATTCAGACTTAGAATGAGAATAGCGTACCCTCATACCGATCCCCAGAGATTTGAATCCCGACATCCTAGTCTTTAGGGTTGGAGAAATGAGAAACTCAGAGTATAAGGTACCCTACTGTTGATGATATAAATCCTGCATTGCCTTAAGGACTAAAGTCTGGGAATTATGGTATATTCCTTTTAGGGTTTAGGGTTTTAGGAGTTAGGATTTAGGGTTTAGGGTGCAGGATGTATATCATCAACCGTAGTATCGAATTCTTCAAGTTGGATCATCACCATACGGACACCCCGCCCCCCGTTCAAAAACAAAATGAGACTCCCGCCGAACGTCAAGACACAGCCGCACAATATATCGGGGGGTCGGAATCTATAGGTACCAGGTAGTAGTAAATGGTAAGAGTTTATTCTCTAGCTTGTTCAGTGCGCTTCAACAGCTCTTTTCCAAGAGCGCAGAGTTTTCGAGCACAAAGTTTTGGCGCCGAAGATACTCGCAGCCCCGATGCCCAAGTCCCAAATCCCCAAACCCCGTATCTCCATCCACAAATCGGGTCTGAAGCTTGCAGTCATTTTTCGGGCTTCGCTACCAGAGATAACATAGCCTAAACCCCAAACCTTAAACCTTAAACCCAACTTCCCTCAAACCCTAGATGTTGGATTTCGGAACCCAATCCCCTAAATCCTAAACCGTGGTTTCGGATTCGAGGGTCCAATTCCTCGGAACAGGTAAGCCTTATACTCGCTTCCGGGGTGTAGAGTGTAGGGCTTTTGGGGTTTTAGGGTTCAGGGGTTCATCCTGAGTGATCGGTTTAGGGGTTGCCTTAACAAACCAGGGCCTACTGCAGCGTTGCTTTGTGTTATAAAGCCCAATATATATATATATATATATATATAGAGTCAATTATAGGGACCCTACGTACAAAGAGTAGGTTTTGGTAGATTAAGGTAGGTTTGTGTTATGAAACCCAATATATATATATATATAGAGCTTATAGGAACCCTGCCAACAGTAGGTCTTGGGTAGAGTACGGTAGGTGTTACTGTGCTACCAACCGAAAGCCCTTGTACCGGGCCTGCACTGCTTCAGGCGGGCAAGAACAACGGCTGCGTCAAGGGCAAAGCCTACTTTGATGCTTGGAGCTGCAGATCCGAGACCCCTAAGAACCAGAATCGATCCCTAAACTGGGTTTTCCTACACCCAACCTTTATTAGGGTTTAGGGTTTAGGGTTTTTAAACTTGTTGGGTTCGTATAGCTTAAAAGTAATCTGAAAGCTTGACCTTTTGTTTCCTCGGCTTAGTTTGGACCCTAAGACCTGAACCTCCAAAGCCGCAACTCCAAAACTCTAAGCCCTCCAGTCCCACGCACCTATAGACCCTAACCCCTAAACCCCTAAAACCCCTAAAACCCCTAAACCACCTCAACCCCTAAACCCCTAAAACCCCTAAACCCCTCAAGCCCTAAAACCCCTAAACCCTAAACCCCTAACCCCTAACCCCTAAAGCCCTCAATCCTAAACCCTAAACCCCTAAAGCCCTCAACCCTAAACCCTAAGCCCTAAAACCCCTAAACCCCTAAACCCTTAAAACCCCTAAAACCCCTAAACCCCTAAAAACCTAAACCCTAAACCCTCTACCCTCTACACTCTAAACCTAAACCCTAAACCCCTGAAGCCCTAAAACCCCTACACCGCTGAGGACTGTAAGCCGGACTACGGAATCTTCGTGAGGCCCACGGCCGTGGCGAGGATTCCTCCGAGCAGCAGAAGAAGGCGGTCCTTCAGTTTCGAGTTAGAGATTCGGGCTTCGAGCCCCTACCTTTGCAAAGCCATGGGTTTAGGGCTTAGGAGTTTAGGCCCGGGTGTTGAGAGGTTTCCCTGTTTTGGCTTTAGGGTTTTTTGAGGGTTTTAGGTTTTTTTTTTAGGGTTTGGGGTTTCCTTTTTTTGGCTTTAGGGTTTGGGGTTAAGTGTTTTTTGAGGGTTTTAGGGGTTGAGGGTTTGGGGTTAAGGGTTTTAGGGTTTTTTAGGGTTTAGTAGGGTTTAGGGGTTGAGGGTGCAGGGTTAAGGGCTTCAGCTTTGTGTTAAGGGATTCGGAGGTTTCATTCGTCGGCTGACAAGGTTTTATCCAAACCCCGAACCCTTCCACAGCACCCTGTGCCATGCAACTCTCGGTGCCGACCTTGACAGAGGTCTTGCAAGTCCAGCCTTATCCTTATCCGATTTTACTGCACTCCGGCCATTGCAATGTTTTCGTGATTTGGTTATTCTTAGCATGTTTAGTTACAGCTGCACCTCTTACGTCCTGCAACCGTTGTCACCAAAGTAAGTGACCAACAGTTCGCATGTATATTATGTGTATACATACACGTATACATGTATGTATATACATATATGTAATGTATATATATATATATATATGCATGCAGGGCTACAAGTACACCGAGTACACTGATGTACAAGTAGCATGTGAACTTCTAAGCTCTGAGCGGACGCGCGAGCTCCCAATTCTAGACCCTAAGCCCTAAACCCTGCCACAGTCTCGAACATACCCTGCAATGCGGCCTCGTACTTGCTAATCTTGCTAAGTGTGAGAGAAAAAGCCCCTAAACCCTAAACCCTAAAGCGGGCGAGCTCGGTGGCCATTCGGCGCCGTTCTTTCGGAAGAAGCGGCCTTCTCCCTGCGAGCATCCGATGATCGATTCACCCCGAAACCCCGAAAAAAACAACCAAAAGAGGTTTAGGGGTTTAGGGTTTTGGGTTTTAGGGATTAGGGGTTTAGGGTTTAGGGGTCCTATAAGCCTGTAAACCCCAACCCCCCTAAACCCTCAACACCTGAAGAAGCCTTGCCTGCATTTTTGCGAGTGTGAGAGTCGAAACCCCAAGCCTACGCCCCCCAAACCCATAAGCCCCTGACGCCCTAAACCCTTATAAGCTATAAACACCGCAGCAGCTAAACCCTTGTGAAAAAAAAGCCCTAAACACCTTCTTTTGCCTTCCTTAAGCCTTGAACCCTGAACCTTCATGCCTCGTCTTGAGACGCAAAACCCTAAAACCTACACCCTTTAAACCCCAAACCCTAAAACCTAAACCTCTAAACCCTAAACCCTAAACCCTAAACCCCTAAACCCCTATAAACCCTAAACCCCTAAACCCTAAACCCTAAACCCCAAGCCCTGCAGGTCTTCTGCAGTTCCGGATCCTACGCTGCAGCCGCCATCTGCGCCAGCCTCGCCCATCAAGCAAGCACTGCTTGGGCTGCCGTCGCCGTCGGCTCCCCGACGAAACTCTTAGGGCGTAGGGTTTAGGGTTTAGGGTTTAGGGTTTAGGTTGATCACGATGATTATGGGTGCAACAGATCTGAAGAAGATCACTCCGAGTCATTCAAAGCAAGTACCTGCAACCCTGCCTCGGGATTCCCTCAGCAATGCAGGAGACACAACCCAATTCAAGAACACATGTCTGAGACGCAGTCTCCAGTGCCGCTCTGTCTGACGCCGAGGCGGCAGCAGCCGCTAGACGAAGCAGCCTTCGAACCAGCAGGAGACCTTGTGAATCCTACGCTCAACGTTTTAGGGTTAAGGTATTAGAGTTTATAAATCCCGAAACCAAAAGCCCCGATCTCTTGACCCTAAAACCTTGCGGCGCTTCAGCCGCAAACCAGATCAAGTCGATACTAATACTCCGAGCCCCAAAGCCCTTAGCCCTAAAACCTTAAGCACCCCTAAACCCCCCCAAACCTGACAGCTCTAGTACCTTAAAGACTGACGAAACCCTAAACCCTAGACCTGAGACTTGAAACGCTATGCCATCCACGTGCCACAAAAAGCATGTGGAGGCTCTTGGGACTTAGTAAGTAGGGTTATAAGTAGCTTAAATATAGCTGTTATATCATTATATCTACTTAGAACCCCAATTACAGTACTTACCACAACCACCTGCTCTCCCTAAGCCCCTAAATCCTAAACCCCTAACCCCACTTACTAAGTCCCCTGATCCTCCAAGCAGGATCTAGAACTCCTAAACCCTAAACCTTAAACCCTAAACCCTGTAGTTTCCTTTAACAGGAGAGAGGAGGAAGGAGATCGGAGCCGAGAGATTCAAAAGGCGAGCGTGCAGCTGGAACTCGCTGAGGCGATGGAGGACCCTTTGAAGCTAGGGCTTAGAGGGTTTTGGGTTCTGGGTTTAGAAGTTAGGGCTTAGAGGGTTTAGGGCCTTGGGCTTTGAAGTTAGGGCTTAGAGGGTTTTGGGTTCTGGGTTTAGGGTTAGGGCTTAGAGGGTTTAGGGGGTTTTGGGTTTAGGGTAGGGCTTAGAGGGTTTTGGGTTTAGGGCTTAGAAGTTAGGGCTTAGAGGGTTTTGGATTTTGGGTTTAGAAGTTGGGGCTTAGAGGGTTTAGGGTTTAGGGTTTAGGGCTTTGAAGTTAGGGCTTAGAGGGCTTAGGGTTTAGGGCAAGGAAGTTAGGGCTGAGAGGTTTTGGGTTTAGGGTTTAGGGCTTTGAAGTCAGGGCTTAGAGGGCTTTGGGTTTTGGGTTTAGAAGTCAGGACTTACAGTTTTGGATTTAGGGTTCAGGGCTTGGGTTTAGAGTTTTGGGTTTAGAATTTTGGGTTAATGTAGCGGCCTAGATAATTACCTATATTATTGTGGTGGTTCCTTACTATAAGTACGGTATAATGGGCCCCCAAACCCTCTTATTTTTAAGGCCCCTATATTAGGGCACTTACAGGGTTTTGGATTTAGGGTTTAGGGTTTGGGTTTAGAGTTTTGGTTTTAGGATTTGGGTTTAGAGCTTTCGGCTTCGGGTTGAGGGGTTGGGTTGCATGGGCGCTGCCCGGCACCTCAGTCCGTGCTTAGAAGGGCTTAGAAAAGCAATGGAGGCTTAGAGAGGTCTAAGTTTTAGGGTTTTGGCTTTACTTAGGGTTTGGGCCGGCTCTGTAGGTTCTTACATGGTTTTAAGAGACTGTAGAGGGTATTGTAACTGTAGGATGTTAGGATTTATTAAACATCTTGGGCTTCATTGTTTGGATTTATGTGCTCCTGAAGCTTATAGGACCACGATGTGGATGCCATTCGCCGCATGCTGCCAGCTGCGCATAATCTGGGCATTGCACGAGAAGAGATCGCAGCAGCACAGCGGATATTGAGCTGGGAGCTCAAACAGAGTATGTGCCTCGGTCTTTGTTGGTACCATGTTGCATGTACTGTTGAGCCTGAGGCTTTGTGTTACTTGTGAGATTGACACAGAAGCCGACTTGATTTGAAGCCAAAAGGGCAAATTCCGAAGCCATTGAGCATGCCAAACCTAACCTAACCGAACCCAACTGTTCAACTTAACTTAAAGAAGGAAGCCTGAAGCACGTACTTCTGTGTGATTCTCAGAAAACCCCTACATCCCAAAACCCCTAGGAAACCTTCAAAACGGCCCTAAACCCCAGACAAGCCCGTCAAGCCCTGGAACCCCGAGGAACCAGAAACCCCACTTGGGGTACACACATTTCACCCCAAGCCCACCCCCTAAGCCCTAAACCCTAAACCCCTAAAGCCTAAACCAAAAACCCAAAACCCTAAAAACCCTAAAAACCCTAAACCCCTAAACCCTAAACCCTAAACCCCCTAAACCCCGAACCCCTAAAGCCTAAACCCTAAAACCCTAAACCCTAAACCCCTAAACCCTTAACCCCCTAAACCCCTAGACCCTAAACCCTAAACCCCTAGACCCTAAACCCCTAAACCCTAAACCTTAAACCCTAAACCCCCTAAAACCCTAATCCCTAAACCAAAACCCTTATCCGACGTGGCACCTGGAGGCAGATGGAAGTCAAGGCCGTAAGCAGGCCGGGGTTTCCGAAAATTAGGGGGGCACCTTATTTTGGGGGTCCTTATAATCGGGATCCTACTATTTGGGGTCCTTATCATAGGGATCCTGTATACTATTTGGGGTACTATATTAGGGTCCTTATAATAGGGATCCTGCTATTTGGGGCACTATATTAGGGTCCTTATAATAATAAGGATCCCACTATTTGGGGTCCTTATAATAGGGATCCTACTATTTGGGGCACTATATTAGGGTCCTTATAATAATAGGGATCCCACTATTTGGGGTCCTTATAATAGGGATCCTACTATTTGGGGTACTATATTAGGGTCCTTATAATAGGGATCCTACTATTTGGGGTACTATATTAGGGTCCTTATAATAATAGGGATCCCACTATTTGGGGTCCTTATAATAGGGATCCCACTATTTGGGGTCCTTATAATAGGGATCCTACTATTTGGGGTACTATATTAGGGTCCCCTAGTTTTGGGAACCCCCAGGTCTGTCTCGGAGCTGTCGGAGGCTGTGGGGCGCCTGGAGGCGGCTGCGTAGAGGTTTTGGGGGTTTGGGGGTCTAGGGGTTCAGGTTTTGGGGGTTTAGGGCTTCAGAGTCTCGGGGTTTAGGGATCTAGGGGTTCAGGTTTTGGGGGTTTAGGGCTTTGGAGTCTAGGCCTAGGAGTTGAGGGTCTAGGGTTCGGGTTTAGGGTTTAGGGCTTTCGAGTGTAGGGGTCGAGGGTCTCGGGGTTCGGGTTTAGGGTTTAGGGCTTTTCAGTCTAGGGGTTTAGGATCTAATTAGGGGTTCAGGTTTGGGATTTGGGGCTTGCGTGCAGGTTTTGGGGGTTTGGGGCATAGGATTGTAACACTTAGGTTGGGGGGTTTATGGGTTGTAATTGGGTTTAGCGTTCAGGGTTTAGGGTTGTGCGCCAGAGGCGGTTTCATCCACGCCTGCAAGTCCAGCTACCAGCTCAGCGGTGAGCCGTCTCGGAGAGGAGCTTCAGAAGAGAGCTCCTTGGCGTTGTTTTGCAGGGTTAGGGCATACCTCATGGAGTGGAGGCAGCGGTTCTATTGGATTTTTGAGTTCCGCCAAGGTATGGCAAAGTTTGGAGAGCAAGATCCATCAGATTGTGGACGGTGCTCTGTCGAGGGCTTCAACAAGAGCAGGCAAGACAGCTTCACATCCATTAGAGGCGTATGGATTCGAGCATTTCGATCTCAATGGCGACGGGATAGTCACCAGAGAAATCTTCGAAGAGGCTCGCAAGAAGATCATGGCAGGTCAGTTGCAGGAGCCGATGAAGGCCACTGCCAACTCCGAGCCCCCTTCCCTCTCAAGGCCCTCCTACCCCGAAGCTACAAAAAGTCTCTTGCGACACCTCTACTCTCGTGCTGCTCGAAGCCTGGAAAAGCTCGAGAACCACGACGCCACGCGCTTCGTGGTCGGGCGCTTGTTGAGCAGAGGCCTGCAGAGAGCGCTCACGCTCGGAGCCTTGGGTACAGTAGGCCATTAGGACACGGTTTTATGTGGCCTCTTCTTGGGTCTTAGACCGTACTTAAGATCCAAGGGCCAACCTAAACGCTGAACCCGAAACCTTGCAACATAATCCCAAACCCGAAACCCCGAAACCTCACAGCCTCAGCCAACCTGTCCTTCTAACCATGCGGACGGAGAAGAGGCTTAACAAAAATAACCTGAAACCTAACCCTCGCCTAGGACCTGCGTCGGATGCTTTGGCTGATGCAAAGCGAGACATCGCAGCCATTCGTGCGTCCAGGTTGCGGAGCCACGGATGGACAATGGCCATGAGGGCGTTCACTAAGCCCTAAACCTAGCTAGGTGGGAGGCACAAAGACCCGTATTAGGGCTTAAGCCTTGCTAGGTTAATGACAATGTACAGTGATTTTTGCTTCGGTGGAGCCCATGGGTTCGAGGTAGGCTTAGACCTCAAGCCGTTCGAGGGTTTAGGGCTTTACGGATTGGAAGCAGTCAGGGTGGACTTTGGAGCTCATGCTACAGCCCGGACTACTTGAAGGATAAGCCGACATGGGAAGTAGGATTCTAAGCAGTTGCCATAAGTTTCCTGGACCTTCAAGTGGGGGTTTCCGAAAATAGGGGACCCAAATATAGTACCCTAAATAATAGGATCCCTATTATAAGGACCCCAAAATAAGGTACCCTAATTTTCTGAAACTCCCAAAGAGTGACCCAGGATCGAAGATGCGACGAGGAAGGCAGAAGAGTTAGTTAATGCGGCTTCAACCAGGGTGCAGGCTGCGGCACGTGGGCGACTGGTCCGTCGCGAGAAGGATCTGGTGAAGAAGAGCCCCTCGACCTGGGTTCGGGTGTTTAGGTTGATTTCGCAATGGACCCTAAGCCCCAAAAATTCTGAATACCCTTCGCCACGAACCACAAAAACCCGTATAAACCGTTAGGTTGATTTCGCAATGGACCCTAGGCCCCAAAAGTTCTGAATGCCCTTCACCACTACAACAACCCTTGTAGATCGAAGGCTCTCAAGTGCATGCATGAATCAGACTCCTTGTGGGCCAGATTGCGACCCCAGCAAAGCATGAGTGCCTCCAAGGTTGAGGGTTCGCGGACTACCCTAACCTACCCATAGGCCCCATGGTAGTTCCTTGTTGGGTCTCACATTTAGAATCCTGTAAGGTAATCCCAAAAAGGAACTACTATGGGGCCTATGGGGAAACCCTATCGGTTTAGGGTTTAGGGTTTGGGCTTACGGTTTATACTTGGAGGGTCGGGGGACTTAGTAAATGGTTATTTTATAGACTTATAAGTACTATAACCCCAATTAGGGTCCTTTTAGGGTACTTATAAGTCTACTTATTACCTACTTACTAAGTCTCCCGACCCTGCAAGTATGGACTCTAAACCCTAAACCCTAAACCCCTAAACCCCTAAACCCAGAGCTTTGTCCGAAAGGCACAATCACACTTCAGCGGGCCCTCCGTCGGCTGAAGCACCGGAGACAAGGCTTTAGGGTTTAGGGTTTAGGGTTTTAGGGTTTAGGGTTTAGGGTTTAGGCTTAGGAACCCCAAAAAGGACATAAGCATAAGCATGTTATAGGGATATCTCACCTTTGTGGGCTTCATTATAAGGGGTTCCTGTCCTAATTTTTGCTTATGTGCTTCTTTGGGGCCCTAAACCCTAAACCCCTAAACCCCTAGACCCTAAACCCTCTCCTAGTTTTTGCTTATGTGCTTTTTTTCTGTGCCCCTGAAGGCAAGAAGCTCGACTTTTCTGTGGTGGTCGCGGCCGCCACGGAACAGCGAAAGGAATGGGCCATGGAGTCCCTGGGGATGATTTTTAGAGGGAGTTGGGCTTATAGGGTTTTAGGGAGTTTAGGGTTTAGGGAGTTTAGGGGTTTACGGGTTTAGGGTTTAGGGCTTAGGGTTTTAGGGGTTTCGGGTTTAGGGGTTTAAGGCTTCAAGTGTTTTTTGACCGCAACCCGTTGGGCTTATAGGGTTTTAGGGCTTAGAGTTTAGGGTTTCGGGTTTAGGGGTTCAGGGGGTTTAGGGCTTGAAACGTCTTTGGAGCTCAACCGTCGGAGAGCCCATGGAATCGGTGTCCGAAGTTCTGCTATGTCTTACCATGGTTATGGGTTTAGGGTTTAGGGCTTTTGGGGTTTAGGGTTTTTAGGGTTTTTAGGGTTTGGGATTTTTAGTTTTTGGGGTTTAGGGTGTTATTTCGGCCCATAGTTGTGCAACATGACCTCTGTAGAGGCTTCGCGTATGGGTACCTCCCAACTCCCTTTACCCTAAGCTGACGTGGCTATTCAGGCCCCTGGCCTCCATAGTATCCACAGCGATATTTTGGGCTGGGCTTAGAGGGCTTAGGGCTTTCATGCGCTTTACGGTTCTGGTGGGTTGCCGCCTTTCCTTTTTAAGCTTTAGGATAAGACTTGTAAGACTTGAAACCTATATGGTCCTTATAATAAGGATCCCACTA
>CAJNDV010003903.1:71477-95508 GCA_905221635.1 Symbiodinium sp. CCMP2456
AGGGCAATGTGCGCTGCAGCCCCTGCTCAAAAAAAAGGGTTTAGGGCTAAACTGCTAAAACCTTTACATCCCCACCATCCCCACCTGAACCGACCCTGGAACCTCGACGGCCTCATCCCTGAGCCTTAACCCCCAGCATGTAGGCATTCATGTAAGTGTGCTTGGACCTCCCATAGCTGTCGTTCTTCTCCTGTCAAACCCTAAACCGTAAACTCCCAAGCCCTATAAACCTTACACTCCTAAGCCCAAAACTTAAAACTCCTAAACTCAAAACCTTGACCAACAAAACCCCAAACCCTCCAAAACTTGACGCGCAATGCCTCAACTCCTAATACAGCGGCCTTAATAATTAGACTAGGGTTTGGGGTACACTATACCATAAATAAAATAAGGAGCCCTCCGAAACCCTATTCTAGTTATCAAGGCCCCTACGTTGACTTCACCTTGCTTGCTTTTGTTGCCTCAAGTCAAGAGAACACCTGCGCCCTCGCGGTTCTAGCTTTTAGCTTAAGTGTTTAGGGCCTAGGGTTGGGGGCTTAGTTAGTGTTCAGGTTTTAGGGTGTAGGGTTTTTAGGTTAACGGTTAAGGTTTTAGGGTTTAGGGTTTTAGGGTTCAGGACTTCGGGTAGAACTATCGATCGGACCTTCAGCCGTAGGGGTCTTCGACAGTCATTGGCTCATGCAAGAATATGCGAGCCTATGCCTCTCGCTGACCCCAAATCACCGACCCGCTGAAGCACTTCTATTAAGCCTAGCAGAGAAGCCTAAATAATTACCAATATTATGTTTAGTGTTGGCTATTATATATATATATATATATATGTATATATGTATATATGTATATATATATATATACTATAAAGGAGCCCAAAACCCTATTCTAATTATTAAGGCTCCTACATCATTAGTCTATTCTGAGAAATTCGTAGTAAGGAACATCAAATCGATTGGGTTGGCCTGAAAACAAGTGGGAATGTGATTCGCGGTCTCGGGTTCTAGCCCATCATTGCTAGGTGAATTTGTGGGTGTCCATACTCGCAGCTGGGCCCCCACCGCTGAAACCCTGAAGCTTGAAGGTATGCTGATCCCTATGCCATAAAGCTTTAAAACTTTTGCGGCCAACGCAGATTTGTGAAAATAGGCTAATCATCACCACAAGCCCCTGCAATCTGCAACACCCAACATCATCTCATCCACGAGCCCGAAGCCTGTCAATCGAAACCTCAAACGCCTGCAGCCTAAAACCAACCCTTCGTGGAACCTAAGGCGAAAACAGACACAATTCCTCGAAGCAACCGCTGGTCCTTCTGATGGTAGATGCCATGTGGGTAGTTCTCTAAATTAGGGTCCTAAACGGGACCCTAATTTAGAGAACTGCCCATGTGTTGTGGCACCATGTGGAAGCACATAGACTCGAAGTTTTCTGACGGTCGGTGTCGGCTTAGTCAGAGGTCATTTCGGGTTCACTGATGTACTTTAAACCCCCCCAAACCTAATCACTGTTACTGATTTAAGTGATTTCAGGACTCAGATCTAGGGAAATAAATGGAAATAATGTGAAGTGACGATGTAGGTTGTCTGTAAGGTTCAAGTAGAGTTTCTTGTTGATTCAAGTCTTCTCGGTCAGGGCTTTCGAACCCACGAGCAGCTACAGCTGAGAAACGGCTTTAGGGTTTTGGGGTTTAGGGGTTTAGGTTTTTGGGGTTTTAGGGTTGTGGGGTGTAGGGTTTGGGGTTTAGGGTTTAAGGTGTTTTTCTGAGACTGCGAAGTAAGGATTGCCTTGCTGGTGGTGCCATTTTCTGCCACATGCCTGCAGACAGGAGACGGTGGTTCGGAGTAGCTGGTTGCCTCATAGGGCGGTTGTAGTGTTCTTTTCAGGGTTGCTTGAATGCAGCTGTACATATACGGGTTGCTACAAGGTTTTGTTGCTGGGGGGTGCGAGCTTGGTTTCGGCAGTCGGTGCCTGAACATGCGGCTGTGTTGCTATTTGCTCTCGAATGCCCAATCTGAAAAACCCTCAACCCTAAACCCTGAAAAAGCTGTGGGATCTGTTTCTCCGTTACAGCTTTTCTTCAACCTTTGAGCCTTCATGTCCGCAGATTTTGGGTGGAGCCAGCTGTGGGGTATTCAAGAATTCAGTTCCAAAGTCCGACTTACGGCAAATTTTCGGGTTCTTTCCTCTAAGTTAGTCCTGTTTTGCAAGGTCTAACTTTTACTCTCTGAGGCCGTAAAAGCAGGAAGCAGACCCCTGAACCCTAGGCCAAACGATGTTACGGAGACAGAGACAGACTGAGTTGTAGCAACCTGCAAGCATGTTTCACAACAAAGAGGGTTTAGGGTTTAGGGTTCAGGCACTGATTTCGGGTTTAGGGTCAGGGTCCGTTGTGGAAAGCGGTGGTTGAAGTGAGGGAATCCCTATCAGCCATTGGGCCATGATCGGTACTCAGGTGTGCTGTCGGCGGCGACCCATGTAGAAACCCGGTCTTTCAATATCTTAGGGAATCTGTCTGGTGTAGGGCTCACAAGTCTCAGGGCTTCGGGTTTCGGAGGGCTTCGAGTCCCGGAGTTGCGTTGCAGTTTCAACCGAGTCGTGCGGAGGCAAGTTTAAAAGAAAGGACGGGTAGAATCCCGGAAGCATGTGTGCATGGCCCCTGCGAACTTAGTTGCCTAGGTTCCCCTGCAGTACCCTTAACAAAGCCCTTTTCCTTTTTGTGTGCCCTCAACAAAACCAAATAGTAGGAAAAGGGTACCCTTATTATTTAGGGGCTACTGGGGAACCCAGTTGCATTTCATATAGAACAGAGAGGCCTGAATACGAGTCCTTCGGGTTGCTTCCTTTTGCCAACCCTTCTCGCCTCCAAAAGCCTTGTTTTGGTTTTTTTAAGCCCCCTAAGATTCAAATATCCGAAGCACGAAATTACCGCTGATGCGAAGGTCATTGTGGGCTGGTGCTACGATGCCGGAGCCTCTGCACATCTCCAGTAGTCCCTAGCCCGAGCAGCCTGGCAACCAGGTGGTTAAATAAAGGGGCCTTAATCATTACCTACATTATTTCGGGTGTTCCTTTTTTTGTATAAGTATATTATAATATGCCCCAAAAAAATATATAAGTATATTATAACATTCTCTAAAACCCTTTCGAAAATTGATAAAGGCCCCTACATTATAAGGGTTTCGGGTCGACCTTTTGTGGGGGAACCCGGGCCGGTGAAGTTGCAATCTTCAAGCGGACATCCCGACCACGGAAACCCGGGCTGAGTGCAGAAATGTTCCTTTCGGGTTTAGGGTCTACGGGTTTAGGATTTAGGGGTTTAGGGGTTCAGGGTTTAGGTGTAAAGGGTTTAGGGTTTAGGGTCCTGGGAGAATGGCAGTTGACACGGCAGTCTCTTGCTTTGACTTTTCGGGCTTTTGTCATTCTTTCGCTTGACATAACTTGCGTAGTATCCTGAGCGATGATCATCAAAGATCCGGTATGCCCTGGCCTGAACATGCACAGTCCATGCAGACTCCACCTTAACCCCCCAGCCCTTTACCTAATGTAGGGGCCTTAATAATTAGAATTTGAATAGGGTTTTGGGAGGTCCTTATTTTATATACAGGTATAATGGACCCCAAAACCCTATTCCAATTATTAAGGCCCCTACATTAAAGCCGCAAACTCTTCGGAGAACGGCCTCGTCTCCTGAGTGGCAGCTCAGGTTCCCATGACGCTGGACTTCCGTCCTTTTGACACCTCCGTCCTTCTGCTCTCAGTGCACTCCTTGGGCCTTGCCATCAGAGTGACGGCAGCTACGATTACGAGTCGTTTGGGTACTTTGACGTCCAGTAGCTCTTAACCGAATTCTCATCAATCGTAGCATGGTGTACATAGCTATGATTATATGATGGGGTGGTGGTAGATGCCGTGGTGGGTCGTCGTCGTAGTGGTAGTCGTAGTCGTAGTCGTGGTCGTGGTCGTCGTCGTCGTCGTCGTCGTCGTCGTTTTCGTCGTCGTCGTCGTCGTCGTCGTCGTCGTAGTCGTGGTAGTAGTCGTAGTAGTAGTAGTAGTAGTAGTAGTAGTAGCAGCAGCAGTAGTAGTAGTAGTAGCAGCAGCAGCAGTAGTAGTAGTAGTAGTGGCGGTAGTAGTGGCGGTAGTAGTGGCGGTAGTAGTGGCAGTTGCAGCAGCGCAGCAGCAGCAGTATTTTGTGTGCTACATCTGCTACTTGTACTTATGAAGGCCCCTATAGTAATAGTCGCCTGTACCATTGGTAGCACAGCTCCCGCAAGCCCCACATGCATTTCTAGCTCAATTATTGCATGTTCTGGTGTTTGACGAGTTTCCTGATGCGCCCGTTCCATATAATAGCATTGTTAGCGCTTGCGAATGTCAAACAGGAACCTAGATAATTCGCAGTCTTATTGCTTGTCAAAGACCGTGCCAAGCCGCAAACCATGAGCTCTCAACCCGGAACGGGCTAATTGCCTATGATCCAGCCTCTGGTGTTCCGGCACTTCACGAGGTTTTGGGAACGTGGAGGGCTAAGTGACCAACCCTAGACCATCCTGGACCCCCTTGTTCCTGGAACCCCGCTCACAATGGAAAGCGGAACTCCTCAGGCGCCGGATTGTTGAAGCCGTTCATGCTTGGCTGGTGAAGCCTCCGTCCGTAGAAGAACTATGAGCTGCAGAAGTACTAGCAGCACTGAAAGTGATGTGGTGACCACGGCCAACACTCACCACCAGCACGGCCTCCCTATCACAACGACCACCATCAACACCCTCATGAAAACAAATCCACGGGAAGAACAACGGTTCAAGCCATGCAAGCTAGAAGCAGATTCAACACCTGCAGAAGTAGCGGTTCGCGTGATTTCATGAAAAATCGATGGTAGCACGGAAAAGCAAAACATAAAAACGAAGTTGGTTTGACGGGTCGTTGCTGAAGTTGACAGATGAAACACACATGTCAACGACGAATGCTTCATACTGTCACAGCACAAAGCCATAAAGCCCTGGCATGCACGAGTTTCGAGAACCCAAGCATTGGACAAGCTTAACACTTCGAAAAACCTTGAAACGCTAAAACCTGTTCACACGTTACACCAAAAAAACTAACACCCATCTAAAACCCCAAGCCATGAACCCTCTCGGAAACAAAGCCTCACGAACCCAGGAACAACCCTACTACCAAGCATTTACAGGACCTGCGGAATGCAGCCTGAACCATGCCGTAGGGGGTCCTGTGAGGTGCTAATGATCAGTCTCGTCCTTCGTGCCGGGTGGCCCAAGGGAGCCTGGCAGGATCCGATTAGGAGGATGTCACAGGACACTGTAGACTCATGTAGCCATAAGGATCTCGCACAGAACGGTTGAGGGTTTAGGGCGTTTATATGTTTTCAATGTATGGTTTAGCGTGTTGGGTTTTGCATCTAGTCGGGCTCACTGGGTTCTAGTTGGGTATTTATGGACGTCGTCATAAATCCCCCTGAAAAGTGGATTCCTTGCTTGAAGCTGAAGGGGTCCTCCTAGTATTGGTCCTGCTATTTGGGGCTCCTTCCTTCTATGATTTAGAAGTAGCGGGGTGGATATCCTTTACATTTTTTGGGATACTACCCACTAAAATCACTAAAAAGCTGAAAATGTACTCTTTTGGGGGCTTATGAACTCAGCAACTAGGACATAAAAGTTGGAGAAGGTTTTCGGGCTATGGAGCTTGGCTCTAGAAAGCCTTTCTACCCCAACTGAAGGGGATGCTGCACCGTAATCCCTGAGGATTGTCAATTGTGTTTATTTGGTCTTAATTCTGGACTTCTAGACAGCTCCCTTCACCCCTTACCCTAAACTAAACCCCACACCCCATCCGTTACTAAGCCCGGAAGCCGAACCAAGGCTTCGCATCCAGGGGCCCTGTTCAGGGCTTATGTGGATTATGTTTAGGGTTTAGGGGGTTCTGTTTTAAAGAGCCCATAGCAAATTGTTACTTGGCATTCTTCTGGTTGGCTCTTAGGACTTTTTCATTTGTCTAAAATTTTAGCTTTTAGAAGGGGTTCAGCAGTCAGCCAAGCAACTATTTTATGATTCATCATGTTTAGTGTCTAGGGAGTTTTGTAAAGAGCATTGAAGTATTAAGGTACGGGTGTTTGAGGTCTAGGCTTGGCAATCTAAGTTGCGGGCTTGAGCAGTAGAGTTGAGAGAGATAGAACCTCACTCATAATTGGGTTGAAGGTTTGCTTGATTACCATACTATCAGGATTACTAAAGATGTATGGGTTCTAGAAGGGCTTGAGGATGTGGTAATGATTAGGGTCTTCGTGCAGGTGGATGCTGACGGAGTCGAGTTTTAAGGTTTCAGGGCCTATAATCTATAGCCTAGAAGAGACCTGCAAACCCCATCACCCCATCCCCCCTGTAAACCCAAAACCCCCAGGAACCTCGCCTAGGCAAGTCCGAGACCGAGAGTGAGTGCTGAAACCCTAAACCCAAAACCCCCGTACCAGAAGCCGATTCCCTAAACCCTAAACCCTAAACCCTAAACCCTAAACCTACATTAACCATACAAAACTTCTGGGTTGACGGCTTTTGTCTGCCTCTAGGCCTCTAGGCCCCTCGGATGCCTGTCGCTGGTATATCTCTGTTTGCATAGCAAGAGCTTGTCAGCATGACCGTAGGCCAAACCCTCATCATTATCATCATCATCATCGTCGTAACCACCATCATCACGATCATCATCGCCATCGGCGTCATCATCATCATCACCATCACCAGCATCATCACCATGACTTTGATTACGGTAATGGCCGCCACCATCGCACTCACCATAATGGTTTATCGTAGCTTGGTCATCGATATTAAAGTTTCCACTACCGTCGTCATCCTCAGCACCATCTCGTCGACCTGAACCTCCAAGCATTCAGACACTTGGCTCGCCGCGTACCGTCACCCTTCAACTGGGACACTTTAAGGTCACGATAAGCCGGGACTGGTCAAGTTGAGGTTAAGCACGGTATGATGTTGGGCCAAATAATTGGTAGTTGTTCCCCTTAAGGTCGTCTATAGTCATGTCACAGTATTTCGCGAAAAGCTTGTTCTAATCATGAAGCCTCCTATCACGCTGACAGGGTCCTTAGCATGGTGTGGGATAGGAAAGGGCTCACTTGCGATCCGGCACAAACCCCGAAGCCTATGCCACCAAGGACGGTGCTTCAAATTGGCTGGAAGGTGCCATCCTGCCTCTTTACAGCACTTGGGTAGGAGATGTAGGGCTTATAGGGCTTAGGGTTTAGGGCTCACATACTGTAGCAGTAGTGCTGCGGTTGTGGCGCATTAAGGGTTAAGGATTAGGCCATGATCTGCAAGAAATGCAGTACTACTGGACCTACATCTGCAACGATGCATCGCAGCTAGTTAGCGAAATTTTTCTCCTCGAACACCTCATCGCTTACTCGGCTGTTATTTGTTCAACCTTGGAATGTCGGGGGTCTTGCAATTTAGGGATCCTTGTAGAACCTACGGGGTCGACGCCAGGTTACTTGACTGTTCAGCGCTTGACAAAGAAAGGTAACGGCTCCGCTATTTAATATGGCCCAGGGAGTGCACACAAAAGGATCCTACATTTCGGGCGCAAGGGCCCCTGTCAGACAGTTTCCAAGTCCAGAGGACTTAGTATTCGGTATTTTTTGGGTTTGGGGTAGTAGAGCACCTTATGTTAGTATTTGCGGTTTGATACGATTACCAGGAACTTGGACCCTTAAGGTGACTCTGTAAACAATATAAAGGCTTTTTTGTGGGTTTTTTTGGGTGCCTCTGAGGAATCAATGTTCCACTGCATGCGCTTTCGGCGTCGGCTCCAATGTTCTTTCTTGCTATAGGATCAAGCCAGGGGTCATATTTCGATTAGAGGTCTAACAATCTGTTAGATGACAGCCCACATGAGATCTTAACCTATGATATGTGGCTTGTCCCTGAAACCATCAGGATTGCAATCTATGTGCTCGTGGGCATCATGTGCTGGCAAGGGCCCCGGAAGAGCTCGAAGCCAGCATGGTCTGCAACTAGCACATGATAGGCCGTAAATCCCAAAACCGACCGGAACATTCATCCTAAGCATTATCCAGAAGCCTGCATAATTACTGATACCATTTCTCAGTGTTCTTTACTCTGTATGGTATTCTATACCCCTAAGCTCTATTCTAGTAGCTACGGCCCGTATGATGGCGTTGAGTTGCTCCGTGAGCTGTAAGGGCACGTTCGATGTGTCACCGAGGCTTTCCGTGCAGTCGTCGATATCCGCTCAGCAACATAGGGTTCAGGCACGCCGGTCAAATGCCACATCCATGACCTTCTCTGGCCAATATTCTGCGGCTCATGTCAAGTCGTGCTGTAGGCTGGTCACAAGAAGTAGCATCTAAGCAACACTGCCTGATGCAGGCAGGGGTATGTTTAATCGACGGGCCTTTTCGTGCTTCTGCTTCAGCGCAAACCAGTACAAATCTCTTCTGAGACAAAAAGATCCTGGAGCCCACTGGGTTTGGCAAAGGACAGTGATGCCCTGATGGTTGGACGGTCGGACGCGTCACAGCCCTCCAGCAAAAAGCTTGGATGCTTAGCCTACCGCCCCGAACAAATGCAAGATATCCCCCTATAGGGTTACCTCTGTAAAACCCTATTACCAAAATGCCCGAACTGTAAGCCCTATGGCTTCTAAACCCCTAAACCCTATAGGCCTTCAATCCTCCTCAACAGAAATCAGCTTCCAGAAGCCGAGGTTTATCCCAAAGCATGAGCACGGCGAAGCGTGAGCTTCTGGATTCCTTGCTTCGGCGGTTCGGGTCCCGAAACGCCAAAGAAGCTTAGGGTTTGTGAGGTTTAGGGTCTATAGGGCTTACAGTTAGGGCATTATGGTAATATGGGCTTAGGGTTGTAGCGGTAGGATGTAGGGTTCCGGGATGAGGAGCTTAAGGCTGCGAGGTATATTACAAGCCTTGGGATTGAGTTCGTAGTTCAGGGTGCAAACCAGCTACATGCCCCACATCCTAGGAGCCCCTGCATAACTCCCAACCTTTAACGGCACTCCTTGCTGATCATTTTCTGCTCAGGGTTCGAAAGTACTGCAGACACAGTGCCAAAAGCTCCAACTGAGGTTTGGGTTTAGGGTTTTAAGGTTTAGGGTTTGAGGGTACGGTTTAATATAAGGTTCTTGGGTTTAGGTTGGGTTTAGGCGAGTCGCCTCGGGGTCGTTGAACTTGATGCGACATTCTGGAGTGGTGTGACGTTGCTTGGTATAGGGTTTAGGGTTTAGGGTTTAGGGTTTAGGGTTTAACCCTAAACCCTAAACCCTAAACCCTAAACTCTAAACCGTATATCACCGGTCGTCCAATCACATAGTGCACCCCATTGAAGATGTAGTCGCAATCGTGTAGCTTCGGACACTGCAGTCCTAACAAGTCCGAAATCCGCAAGAACCGACTGGGTGGCGGGGTTGTTTCCGGCTGCAGACTCGACGGTTCACGGTCCATCTTCGGGAATCCAGGTGGTCAGGTGCGCTACCCGGAAGCTTGGGTGCAGGGTCTCTGGGTTCAGGGCTCCCTAAACCCTAAACATGTCGTACCTGCTTGCATGCCCTGGGTTCTGGAGTACCATACTTGAATACCTTTTTTCGGACCTGTTCCTTAAGGGAACCATTATGAAATTAAGTCTATACTTTTTTCCCTGGTTACTTCAAAGTCTAGATTCTAGATGCATCATGCACCCTATTTGCAACGCTGTAAGCGCTGTTCGAAGTCTTAGAAAGTCTGAGTTTACGCACACAAATACCGGTCAATTCGCAGTGGTGCGGGACTGCATGCCGAAGAGAGGTGACAATGTCAAGGAGGGCGGGAAGCTAATGAACTTAAATAAGACGGCTTGGGCCAAGGTTCTTGTTTGAGTTCTTGTTTCATCCAAAACTCGGTCGTTGTAGCTTGGGGTGTTAACCTGGCTTCTCAAGCCGGTTCAGGTTTTTTTCGAAGTGTTGCCGCATCCATATCTTAAATTCCAGCTATAAGTGTATGGCTGTATTGCTAAAGCGTGTGCTGGACCTGGATTTGGGCTTCGATAGAAACGCATGACCAAAATGACTAAACCCGAATCAAGCCATAAACCCTAATGACAGCGCACATATGTTATTGCAACTCTTTAAGGATCTTGGAGCGGGCTCCTCGCTTTATTATCTCCTCTCTCTCTCTCTCTGCGCTTTCGGGTTCAGTGTTTACCTGTAGCCTGCATGTCCAGGTAGGGTTTAGGATTTAGGGTTTACGGTTTAGGGTTTGTTTACCTGCAGTAGGTTTGCGGGCAATAGGTTAGGCCTATGGGCTGAAGGTATAAGGCTTCAGGCGTCACGGTGGAAAGTTTAGGGTTTAGCGCCTGCTCCTGTGGTGAGCTTGGGGAGCCGTGCAACTGAACCTTGAACCCCAAACCTTATCCTCCCCCGGCTTCTCCGAGTTGTGAGAGTGTAAACCCTCAAATGCTGTTGAAACTGTTGAACTCTTGAAACGTGGAGTTGTGTAGCTTGTGCAGGTTCTGGCTTGCAGAAGGATTTCAAACTCCAAACACCGAACCCGCGATCCGAAATCCACGAAACCTTAAGCGCCCAAAAAAGCACGCCGAAGGCGTATACCCCCGCCCTACAAGCCGTCAACCTTGCCAAACAGCGCAGACCATGAAACCATTAATCCCTGTAAGGCGCAACATGCGCAGCCCAGCAAGGCCGAAGCAGAGAAGCCTGAAACCAAACACGAAGATACTCTCCCTAAAAGCTCCTGAGTCTACTTATAGTTTCA
Organism: Symbiodinium sp. CCMP2456; assembly: GCA_905221635.1. Taxonomy (NCBI): domain Eukaryota; class Dinophyceae; order Suessiales; family Symbiodiniaceae; genus Symbiodinium; species Symbiodinium sp. CCMP2456. Next base: position 82,273 of record CAJNDV010003903.1, read on the forward strand.
TATTATGTGAATTTCGAAAAACAGATACTCTCCCCTAAAGGCTCCTGAGTCTACTTACAGTTTCCTATTACCCGGATTTGTTTACAGCATAAGCCCGGAAAGCCCCTTCAAACCATGCAGGCCCTACCTGTGGCCCCAAGAAACCCACCTTTTTAAGGACCTATATAAATATATATATATATATATATTTATTTATTTATTTATTTATATTTATCTATCTATTTATTTGTTTATTTATCTATTTATGTATGTCTTTTTAGAAACCAAAATAAGGAACCCTAAAAAGGTAGGGTTTTTCGGCTACAGGTGGGGTAAGCAGACTCAGTGCTGTCACCTCTGTTCGTTTCACCTCGGCTCGTTGGTGTCTTAAGGGGCTGGGTGGGTGACCTTCAACTCTAATTAAGGAATATACCTTAAATCATATTAAGGATCCTACTATAATTTAAGGAATATTCCTGAAGTAAGGAATATTGGAGTGTCTGGGAACTCTATACTTTTTTTTGAGTAATATAAACAAGAAGCTTAGACTGTTGTGGGGCCCCGCATACCCAGCCCCTTTTGCCCTCATTCTCAACCCTAAGACGTCTCGTTTCAGCTGCAAAGTCGGCATTACTTGGGAACTCTGCGACTCCCCCACCACCGGTTTCTGAGTTCTCCAATACCCAACCTTTAAACTTTTTGGTTTCTTATAATCTAGTAGTAACCTGAAAGTGTAACCTTTTATTTCCCTGGCTTCTTGGGGAAGTTAGGTATGGGGTTTCCTGCTTGGGGCTTCTTTGGTGTCTAGACTCTTGTCAGGGTTTAGGGCTTCGCTAGGGTTTAGGGCTTTTTTGGGGGTTATAAGCCTAAACCCTAAAGACCGTGGTAGGGTTTAGAATAGAGGCCCAAAAAGTTGGAAACCCAATAGCCTCAATCCTGAAGAGTGATGTATAGGGAGTCCCAGCACTATTTGTCCTCAATCCGGTTTCCAACTTTCTGGGGTTCACTATAGGAGTTTAGGGCTTCTTCGGGGTTTATACCTGTTGTCTAGGACATTTTCAGGTGGGTACTTACCGTTATAGGAGCCTTATAGAAGGTCTATAATGCTTCTATAAGCCCTATATACCCTAAACTCCCCACCTGTAGTGACTCCTAAACCCTAAACCCTATAAAACCCTATAGACCTTATATACCCTAGAGACCCCATAGATCCTAAACCCCCTATAACCTTACTTATACCGGTGGTGGCGTCTTGAGGTCCCGACGACACGACACCGCTAATGCGCGCGCGACATCCTTGGACGTTCGGCGCAACAGGTACAGTCATGGCCCCCGCTGAACTTACACTTAATCTTAGTTCCCCAATACGCAACCTTTAAACGTATTTGGGTTCTTATAATTTAGTCGTAATCTGAAAGTTTAACTTTTTATTTCCCTGACCTATTGGGGTAGTAAGTAATGCCCCAAACATGGGACATGAGTCAAGGATGATGAGTAGGCATTCCTTACCGATGTGTTCCATTTCTGGCAAAGGTTTGAGAGTTGACGATTGCAGGATCCTCGATCTGTTCAAAACAGCATCAGCAGATCCAACCCGTGCGGCATCAACAACGCTAAACCCTAAACCCTGAAACCCTGAACCCTAAACCCTTCTCTACTATCTCAGCTATGCGTGTTTGTTTGCAGAGGTGTCTGGCATCAGTAGGCATGACGGCATTATGAGGATCCTTGCCTGCTGCGTGCGAGAGTGAGAGTCGAAACCCTTCATCGCTCCGACCCTTCTTCCCTCTTTGCTACGCGTTCCTGTCTGCAGTGATTCTATAGGACGATGTATCCCGCGACATCCCACCATCATCCATCATCCCGTTCTGCCATGCCATATGCAAGCCCTGTAAAGTGCCTAAGAGCCCTTCACTTGAAGACGAGAGCTGCGCAGCCGTCGTCCGGACTATGGTCAGCGTGAGTTTGCTTGGCTTCAGGGCGGTTGAGCTGCTGGTGCTGAGCTTTCTTGCAAGCCCTGTACCCGACCATCACCGATTAAGTTTGGTAGCTTACGGTTGATAGTATAAGGTATAGAGAGCGAAGGCGAAGGCTAGTGACAATATCCCCGTATAGTCCTCTTTATTTTTCTTTTGTACTCCCAAATACTGCAACGTAAGCTCCGTTGGGATTGTAAGGCCCGCTATTTTTAGCAACAGTTGAGACTTGATATGGGAGTTTCGGAAAATAGGGGACCCTAATATAGTACCCTAAACACTAGGATCCTTTTTATACGGACCCCAAAATAAGGTACCCTAATTTTCGGAAAGTCCCATATAGCTCAAGCAAGCCTCTGTCACTCAAGCCAGCCTGACAAGACCCCAAAGACCCGCAAAGCCCCTGAAAGGCTTGCAACATTCGTAAACCCGACCCAAAAAGGAACTACTATGGCCTTTTGGGATTACCTTATAGGATTCTAAACATGAACCCCCAAAAAGGAACTACTATGGGGCCTTTGGGTATAGTTCGACCCTAAACCCTAAACCCCTAAACCCTAAACCATAAACCCTAAACCCTAAACCCTAAACCCTAAACCCTAAACCCGAACTATTGGACACTATAGGCGTGGGGCTTGAGGGCAACTGTTCTTGTGCACCTCCGAGGCCGGTGGAAGCCCAAACAGTCTTGACGTGTAACTAACGTATAGAGTAGGGTTTAGGGTTTAGGATTTAGGGTTTAGGGGTTTAGGGGTTTAGGGTTTAAGGTTTAGGGTATTGCATAGACGTATCACAGGGTTCGTATTCGTCTGGGGTTGAGGGTTTGGGATGTAATTTAGGGACCCGGTTTTTGAAAGGGTTACGAGGATTGAGGGTTCAACTTGTGGGTACTAGGGTTCGGGATTTCTTTTCTGGGGCTACTAGCGTTTGTAATGCTAAGGATTCAGAGCTAAGTTTAGAACCTGGAAGCCCCGAACTACGAACTCCGGAGCCAAACCCTCCCGAAGTGGTCGTCTGCCAAGCCAACAGCCTGTCGCCGGTTTTTGTCGGCCCCGGGCGCAGTGGCAGCACCGATGTCAAAAAGCAAGCATGCTGAGTTGTATGTTTCGGGGTGTTGCAGTGTTAGCTGTTGTGGTGGTGGCGGTGGTGGCGGTAGTGCTGCTGCTGCTGGTGAGTGGTGCGGCCATGCCGTGCGGTGGTGACCGCTGTTGACTTTCGCGTCGGGTAGGTTTTGGCGTAGGATCTTGTACACTTGTTTTCGTCTTGGCCATGTGGTTTACTTGTGGCACTTGTCTTCGTCATTGTGTCTGTTGTCGTCGTCGTTGTCGTTGTGGTAGTCTGACGGTTAACTGCTGAGTCCATGCGGCAGGGTTAGGCATGCTACTGCTAGATTGCTAGCTGGATTTATTTGGGGATTTCCGAAAATAGGGGACCCTAATATAGTACCCTAATTAATAGGATCCTTATTATACGGACCCCAAAATAAGGTACCCTAATTTTCTGAAACTCCCATTTGGGATGCATTCACGTGCTAGCGCCCTGCAGATCAAGGCTCTTGCCATTGTGTTTGTCTGTCATTACCGGTGCTTATTTCCTTCCCAGAGACTCCATTATTCCTTAATTAAGGAATATTCCTTAAATTATAGTAGGATCCTTAATATTATTTAAGGAATATGCCTTAATTAAGGAATATTGGAGTCTCTGGGTTGCCCTCGTGGCTGCCGGTGTTGTTCTTTGCCATGAGCCACGTCGCATCGCAATTCAAGAGCTTGTTCTGCATTGTCCTCCTTCTCGAGGCCTTCAAACAAGCAGCAGCACGTTGCCAGACAGCGGGGGAGGGGCGGGTGGGCGGGCGAAGAGAGATCGTCCAGTTTTTTGCTTCAAAATCTTTGGTCTCGAAGCTTTGAAGGTTTGGAAGATCATCCGAAGCGAGTCCACCGGCGCTTGCAGCTGCCACCCCGCCTCACTGAATCTGCGGCTCCAGCGTATCATGTAGTTTATTAAGTGTTGACGTTGCCGTCATAAGTGAGCCTGAAGGCTGAAATAAACACAATTAAAATAAACAAGAACGTATCCCCCCCGAACTCCAACCCCGCAGCCGCACATCCTTGCCTCCAAGGTCTTGTTCCCACAGCTCACAGCTTGATAGTTACCCAGGCGCAAATCAAACAGCTCAAACTTGAGATTTCAAGCTCAAACCCTGAACCCCTAAACCCTAAACCCTCCCGAAGCAGATCAGCTATCACCCCTAAACCCTAAACCCTCCCGAAGCAGATCAGCCATCATAAGTGGAATTGTCTTCCCGGCCGAAAGATGCAGCGATACGGCAGCAGCACTGCAGAGCAACTGCTCCGGGACGAGATCCGCCAGGCAGATAGGGTTTAGGGTTTAGGGTTTAGGGTTTAGGGTTTAGGGTTTAGGGTTAGCCTCTACCAGCGTAAGAGGGGCCAATCTAGGTATGAAGCCAGTCTACACCCTTAACCTCAAGTTACCGGGCGTCGAAGGGTTTGGAGAACAAGGGTTCAGCTGCCCATGACGAACGAAATCAGTTTTGGGATTCGGGATCTTCGCGATTCAATTACGCCTTTTTGTTGTTGAGTCAGTGAGAAGGTGGGGTCATTGTAGGATCTTTACATCAACTAAAGGTTTCATTTCGGGTCACTACAACGTAAGGCGTCCCAGTGGAACCTCTTAACGGAAGGGTGAAGATCGTTAGACTGACCTAACCCTAACGTAGAGCACTGGTTCATGTCCCCTTTTTCTTTAAGGGAGCTTGTCCCGTACGATCCCTACTACCCTACTATAATTTCGTTGAAGGTGGGGGGTTTCATTGATCGGGGGTTTACATGACACCCAATTTCTAAGCCCGAAAGCCACGAGTGTTTGAGCATGGAGTTGCCGCCGTCAGGTACAGCTTCGTCTTCGCCAGCGGCAACCTCGCAACAAGCGCCACGGGCTCAGACGGTGTCAGGAAGCCAGCATTTTACATACATCTCAACTCCTAAGCATTCTCGCCGTATGAAACCCACACCCAAAACTTAAACCCTAGTCCTTCAAGCCCTTTGTAACCCCTAACCCTAAACCGTAAACCTTAAACCCTAAATCCTGAACCCTAAACCTTAAGCCCTAAGCCCTAAATACCCTAAAATTGAATCCTAAACCCTAAACCGTCAACCCGTTCGACCCTAGCCCCATGAACTCCAAGACGAATACCCCAAAATCCTAAACGCCGAAGCTCCGAGCCGCGAGTCTGTAGGGCAAAGAGGCTCTTGAGCCCATAATGGTTTAGCGATCTAGGCTCTTGAACCCAAAAGGGGTTTTTAGGGTTCTAGAGAAAAAACAAGGCTCTTGAGCCCATAATGGTTTAGGGTTTTTTTATGGTTCTATAGCATAAAAAGGCTCTTGAGCCCATAATCGGGTAAGCCTTCGGCCCGAGTGAGACTTCAAACCCTCAAGCACCGTGTCCTTGAAAATCCATGGTTTTTCGGGTTTAGGGTTTGCCATGCTTTTCGGGTTTAGAAGGGTTAGAGGGTTTGCCCTGCTTCTCGGGTTTATAAGGTCTAGGTCTGCAAAACCCTAGTTTCCGGGGTTCTCCAGAAGGATTTCCTGGCACACGTAGGTCCTGCGCGGGCTTGGGGCGACAGCCTCAAGTCTCGAACCTCCAACCCCTAAACCGTAAAACTCGAAACCCTACACGCTAAACCCTTGAACCCCTTTTGCCCCTATAAACCTTAAACCCTAAACCCCTAAACCCTACTGTAAGAACCCCAACTGCACCAGATCCAAGGAGACTCGGCAAATCCGTCCATGCTGAGATGTTCTCTGACATCGAGCGCTTCGGAGCCACAGCTGTCTGAGAGAGAGGACTGTCCCTAAACCCTAAACCCTAAACCCTAAACCCTAAACCCTAAACCCTAAACCCTAAACCCTAAACCCAAACCCCTAAGCCCTGTGGACCCCCTGGGTTGAGGTGTTTTGGGTCTCCCTGCATCGCACCGTAAAAGCCCTGAAGCCCGAAACTTTTGGGTGGTTGTCAAAATTAGGGTCCCTTTTGGGGTACCCTAAATAATAGGTGCCATATTATAATAAGGACCCAAAAAAGGACCATAATTTTGACAACCACCCTTTTCCGTGCCAGCCTCCTTGACCCTCGACACATAAACCCTCGAGTAGCTGGCAATTTCTCGCCATGAACCGGTGACCTGCGGCTTGTTTCTGGTCTATATAATGTTTCAACGTCTTTTTCGTTGGGGCTAATCGAATCGTCACTAGTTACTGGGCTGGCCATCCCTTTTCTTGCTAAAATCCAAAAGCCCTAGAAGGTCCTCATAAAACACACTACGTAAGCCCTGATAAGTAGAAGAACCATCAACCCCAGACTCTACAACGACCACACCTCGACTCCGCATCGCAGGACCGACTCCCTTGTCCCTGGGCTGCTGCTGGAGCCGTGCGTGAGGCCAGCAAAGCTTGGTTAGGCACGGTAGAAGGTGTAGGGGTTTAGAGCTTAGGGCGTAGGGGTGCAGGTTTTCGCTGGCCGGGCGAGCTCCAGTCAAGCCTGTGTCAGAAGGGGGAAATATGCGGGTTTGTTTGGGGTTCTGGAAAGGCTTTAAGTAGGGCTTCTAAGGTTCAGGGTCTGAGTCAGCCTGTCCAGCTGCAACGTGCTGTACAGATATCTATATATATATATATATGTGTGTGTGTGTGTATATATATATATATTCATGGAGCATGACTATGCTGAGGAACCCTAAGCAATAAATTGCTGACTCATCCGGCTTCTATTTATACTACCACAGAGCGGCAGCGCAAAATGAATCCAACGGTTAGCGGTTGCAAGCAGGCATCGGTATTCTCCGTGAAAGGTTATGGGTTTCCCTAAGCCTGAAATCCTAGTCAGTGTCAACTTACGGCCTTGGTGTCTTAGAATGCAAGGTGATCACGGCTCCGCAAGATCCCTTAACCCTCCAGCGAAAAGCGAAGGCTTCCTTTTGCAAAGCGCGTTGAGGGCTTAAGGTTCTCATCTGTTATTTGGGCATGCTCGCAGCAGCTTTGCGAAGGCTACGCTGGGGCGCCGTGGCAAGGTACGCCAAACAAGCCCCGTCCTTGCTCGTGCCTGGGGGTGTCCTTATTCAGGGGTCCTGATAGTAAGAAACCGACGACATGCCGTCAACATCCGGGTCCTTTATTTCGAGATTCAGTTGAAGGTAAGCGTTCGGGTTTAGGATCTCGTATCAAGCTGTTCGAGGCTGAGGGTTCAGCATTGACAGAGGTCTCTGGCGTAAATGATTCAGCCTAAATCCAAAACCAGTTGAACATCGCGGGAAGGAGGTCGAGTTGAATGCAGACTTACCTCCCATTTGATGGTGTTGTGGAGGCTGAAGTGACCAATCGCTTGTTCGCAGCATGCCGCGTTGATATGTGGCCGCAGGACATAGTGTGGATATCATGCACTCTGGTATACTCTCAGCCTACATATACAGCACCGATGCACGAAGACTTGCAGCAATCGGAGCTGTGAACAATGGTGCCGTTGGCCGTAGGCAAACTGCAAGACCGGGATGCTGGCTAGAACGCAGCACTGCCTCCGTCCAACATACCTTCATGGTCTAGGGAGTCTAGGGTTTAGGACCCAGCTGTCCCGGCTCCAACCTGCTATCTGTTGGCACACGCGTGATGTCCCACTCTGCTGCGCAGCAAGTCAACCACCTCGCTACTGCAGGCACAGTTGATAGCACAGCGAAAATGTGGCAATACACACGGCCTACCATAAACCCTAAACCCCTAACCCTTAAACCAAAACCACAGTCCATCCTTGACCTTTTTTCGCGCCCCTCCCCCCCCCATTATCGTGCCCCCATAGTAACCCTCAAACCTAAGCCCAGACCTTCAGTTGCACCCATGCACCCCTCCTGAAACTGTTGCGGTTTCGGGTTTAGGGTTTAGCGTCGTGCTGAAAGGAGCAAACATGCGCAAACGCATCAATTTAGAGGTACTTTGGGTTGAGATGACCCCAGGCACTCAGCCCGGAACTCTTAATTACCCCTAATTCTCTAAACTTAGGCACTATGGCTTTGAGTTCGGCTGGTTTTCGTGTAGGGCTTTAGAGTTTTGGCTTTGCTTCGCAGGGGAAGAAACGAGTAATTTGGACCCCTGGTTGCAGACCCACTCCCGTTGCAGGAATTATGGTGAGATCCTCATTTGGGGCCTAAACCCTAAACCCTAACCCCTAGCCCCTAGACCTGACCCCTAACCCCTAACCCCTGAACCCAAACCCCGAAACACTAAACCCTAAACCCTAACCTCTAAACCCTAAACCCCAAACCCTAACCCCTAAACCCTAAACCCTAAACGGCTCAAAAAACAAAAACCCTAAGCCCTAAACCCCTACGCCCTACACCCTAAACCTAAAACCTAAACCCTAAACCCTAAACCCTAAACCCTAAACCCCTACACCCTAAACCCTAAACCCCTACACCCTCAACCCTAAACCCTAAACCCTAAACCCTATCGGGGGTCTTACGCCGAACCCGGGGTCGACAGGGGCGGTTTGAGGTTTCCCAGAGACTCCAATATCCCTTAATTAAGGAATATACCTTAAATCATATTCATTAAGGAATATAGGGTTTAGGGTTTAGGGTTTAGGGTACCTCAAATCATATTCAGGGTCCTGCTATAATTTAAGGAATATTCCTTAATTAAGGGATAGTGGAGTCTCTGGGTTTCTGGGTTCGTCGCGCAGCTGCTTTGAATCTCAAGCCATGAAGCAGAATGCACTTGAAAAGTGGCTTTGGGGTTAAGGGATAGGGTTTTAGGGTTTAGGGTTTTAGGGTTTAGGGTTTAGGGTTTAGGTTTAAGGGATAAAGGTGGTGTAGCTCTTAGGGACTTACAGCCTTGAGCCGTACAGGGTTTTAGATAGGTCTGCGATTGCCAGTGAACTGTGAAGGCCCCACAGCTTACCACCAACCCTGAACCCTAAACCCTAAACCCTACGCCAAGTCGGCTTCAGGGTTCAGGGTTCCGTATCTCCAAGGCCCCAAAAAGCCCAACACAGAGCAGCTACAAACTTATGATGTCTAGGACATTTTCAGGTGGGTAGTTACCGTTATAGGAGCCTTATAGAAGGTCTATATACCTTATAGAAGCCTTATAGAAGCCCCATAGACCCTAAACTCCGCACCTGTAATTTCCTTTAAATGGGTAGTTGTCAAAATTATGGTCCCTTTTGGGGTACCCTAAATAATAGGTGCCGTATTATAATATAAGGACCCAAAAAGGGACCATAATTTTGACAACCACCCAAATGATGGGACCTCAGGATTCCAGGACCTTGAGGTGTTTTGTGGGCATTTCGGTTGTTGGATAGGTCGGATACCTTAAGATCCCAAAACCTACTTTTTTGTAGGGTCCCTATAAATCCCATATTAGGGTTTATAATAAGAGCCTACAAAAAACGGGTTTTGGGTTCTTAAGGTAGATATCATACGCAGCTCAAAAGGCGACGCAGTACTGCGGCGGACTGAGATGCCTTCAGCCTTAGCTTCCAACTCAGAATTTAGGGTTTAGGGTTTAGGGTTTAGGGTTTAGGGTTTAGGTAGGTTTAGGAACCCGGTGATGCCAAAGCTATGGGAAGTTCTGGGTGGTGCCGACAAGGGTGGCATCGTCGTGCGGCAAGGCCACTTGTGTCTTGAGAGGTCATAGATACGACAACCCGGGATGAGAACTGGATTCCGTGATGTTCATCCGTTAAGGCCCTAGCTTAATAGAGGGGCTTCCACTACCAAATGACATGGCCTTTGGATGACGACTGGGTCCCGTGATGTTATCCGTTACGCCCTAATGGATGGGAAAACCAAATGATCTCCCCTTAGTGGTTACGAACCGAATAGAATTACAGTATAACCAACCCCAGCACTCTACGTATTTACGTTATTCAGGCGCCTACAGTACTTTGTCGGGCCCAGTGTCGAGCATACGGATCCTAAGATCTCGGTCGTGTATGCCTCATGCTGCGGTATGTGAACTAGGGCATTTGGGGTTTTACGCCAGGGTTTTTGAGGTGTTTCGGGAAAAGGGTTCAAGGCTTGCTTCAACAGGGGCAGGGGCTTTTCCATTTCATGGATGTGAGAGCGCCCTGCAACTTGCCCAAGCTGAAGCCGGCAGTGAAATGAATGACCCGGACACCGCAACAAACTCTGCATGGTAAGTCCGAAACCTGCGTCCGCAAGAGTTGTGTCCTAGAACAGACTTCCGGTAGTCTCTGCGAGAATCTGAATTCAGAAACCTACGCGCGCAACCAACACCCGCAGCTTCAAGTCCCGATCATGAGCCGACTTCCGTCCTTTACACGCGTACATCCTGAAGACCCAATACCAGTGCCTCTTGCCGGAGGCAAAGCCCGTGCAATACAAAGCCGGTGAGCGAATGCTTGAAACATAACTCTGAACTCCCAAGCCTAAGAAGCTTTATATAGAAGCCTGAATCAATAATACTGGTTTCAGGGTTCCTCATGTCTTGGGTTTAGGGTTTGGGGTTATCATTTATCAAGGCCCTTGCATCGGACCGACCCCTTTAGCCTTGAATCCTGAGCACTGGTTTGGGAAAGGCCGGGAATTGACGTCTGCAGCCTTGCCCGTGCGGCTGGCAACAGGACATGGAGGGGTTCCAGTCGTCGCTTACCGAAGAACGTGAGTACCTAAACCCTAAACCCTAAACCCTAAACCGTGGGAATCAGGATCCCGTTTAGGTCTCCAAAATCATAAGCCACTCCGATAAAAGGGGCCCTAGACGGTGCCCTAATTTCGAGAACTACCCACATGCCCCTCCCCCTCAATTCCACAATATTTAAAGCCAGTCGTTGTGTTTGTAGGTTGTTTTTCTGATAGCCCCAATCTCCAGACTCTAGACGCGAAAGCCCGTAGAACAGGGTGTGGTTTTAATATAGGGGCCTTAAAAATTAGAATAGGGTTTTGGGGTTCCTCTTTATGATTATAGTCTAATATACCCCAAACTCTATTCTTATTAAGGCCCCTATGTTAGGGTTCAGGGACCCTAAACCGTAAGATCCGGAACCCAAGGGAAAATTAAACCCCAAACCCGGAAGTTCCCTAAACCCTAAACCCGCGGAGCCTTGCCAGCCTTGTGCGAGTGTGAGAGTCGAAACCCTAAACCCGGAAGTTCATGGCAGGATCCGTCCTGGAAGAGCTTGCGGCATCAGAGAACCGCTTGCACTTCCGGCGTTTGGCAGGTACCGGACCCGACGAAGGAGCCGCTTGCAGAAAGGGGCTTCGGAAACCTCAAACCCTGAACCTCAAACCCTAAAGCGTTCAGGGTGTAAGGTTTTCGAGTGTGGGCGATTGTAGCTTAAACCCCCCAACCGAAGACCCTAAACCTCAAACCCGCCCCAACCCTAAATCTAAAGCTAAGCCCTAGAAGACGCTGTAAGAAACAGCTAAACATCCATGGATCTCCCTGAGAACTCTATGAACCCTGAACCTTAAACCCCTAAACCCCTAAACCCTAAACCCAACTCCCAGACCCCACAGCTGGCTTTAACGTTCTTTTGTTTGATTTTATCAAGTCGAGACCTTAAGCCCCAAAAACCCTTAACCCCCAAACCCTAAACCCCTAAACCCCAAGCCCTAAGGTTTAGGGTTTAGGGTTTAGGGTTTAGGGTGCCCTAAAGCCCTACAGCCCTAAATTGCTAAACCCCGAAGCTTAAACAATCTCTCTTTTTGATGTAGGCTGGGTCTCCATCGCCGTGGCTGGCAAAAGGCTTGTGGCCCGGGCTGAGGACGCCTTCAGCGGAGCTTGGGAAGATCCTTCGCAGGATTTAGGGTTTAGGGTTTAGGGTTTAGGGTTTAGGGACAGGGTTTACTAATATAGGGTTGAAAAGGGTTTGTAGGCGATGTATAGCGTCTACTGGGTGTATAGGGTTCAGGGCTTTGGGTTTAGGTTTCGGGTTTAGGGTTTTAGTTTAGGGTTTAGGATATTTTGGGGTTCAGGGCACAGGAATTGTGGTATGCAGGCTGCAACTCTCAAGCCCTAAACCCCTGAGCCCTTGTAGAGTCGAACTCGTAACACCCTGAACCCTCAAGCCCTACCTAGACCCATAAATGTAGTACCTTTTTCTGGATGCCTTATTTTATGGTTAGGCTCCCATAACAAGAAACTAAGGAAACCCCAAAAGGTGCTACATTTAAGGGTCTAGGTACAGCCCCAAGCCCTACCCCGACTAACGGCTCGCTCCAACCGAGGATGACGAGGGCACGGAGGCACTGGAGGGGGCGGAGACAAGATGGCGAAAAGGGTTTCTGATTAAGTGTTGGCGGTTTAGGGTGTAACATTTTGGGGTTCAGGGTTAAGGGCTTCAACACGGCTTTAGGGTTTAACATTTGGGGCTTTAGGTTGGTCCAGGAGTCACAGAAGCGGTTTAGTTTTTAAGGTATGGGGCCAACGTGGATTCAGGACTTATTGGAGGGACAACTGTAGTGTTTTGTGCTGTTTGCGTCACACTCAGAGACTCAATATCCCTTAATTAAAGAATATTCCTTAAATTATAGTAGGATCCTTAATCTGGTTTAAGGTATATTAATTAAGGGATATTGGAGTCTCTGGGCAGTGTTAAGTTCACGGCTCGGGTTTGAGGGACTGTGCTCTTGCTGCTGACGGGACTCGTCGTCACATGGGTAGTTGTCAAAATTATGGTCCCTTTTGGGGTACCGTCAATAAGAGGTGCCGTATTATAATAAGGACCCAAAAAGGGACCACATCTCTTCAGTGAGCAATCCGCATGTGAAAGCAGGGTTCCATCTGAGATTCGGGGACCCTAAACCTTAACCCTAAACCCTAAACCCTAAACCCTAAACCCTAAACCCTAAACCCTAAACCCCTAAACCCCAAACCCCGAAACCCGAAACCCTAAACCCTAAAGCATTTTTGCTTATCCTGGCGGCCCTGGCACAGCAGCCCTATGGAAGACTTGGTTGCGCAGCTTGAAGCAAGCCTCTGATCAACCGTAGACCCTAACCCTAAAGCCTTATGGTTTAGGGTTTAGGGTGTAGGCCTTAAACAGCGCCTGATCAACCGTAGACCCTAAACCGCTGAACCCTAAACCCCTGAGCCCTAAACCCCTGAGCCCTAAACCCAGAACCCGAAACCCCTGAACCCTAAACCCCTGAGCCCTAACACCCCTGAACCCTAACACCCCGGAACCCTAAACCCCTGAGCCCTAACACCCCTGAACCCTAACACCCCGGAACCCTAAACCCCTAAACCCAAA
>CAJNDV010003914.1:0-15326 GCA_905221635.1 Symbiodinium sp. CCMP2456
CTTTATGGTGCTGTGAATCCTATTATTTTGATTTATGTCTCACCAACATCCCCATGTCCTTATAGGACCGTTGCCGTGGTGTTTCAAACCAACGTGGCGTCAAACAAAGTGATGTGCTCAATCCAGCACTTTTCAACACAGGCCTTGAGCTCGCACTTTCTCGATGGAAAAGCACATTCTCAAAGCATGCGTTGCACGCTGGTGGACCGGAACGCCTTACAAACATACGTTATGCAGGTGGAGGAGCAGCTGGTTTTCATGATGGAGTCGCTTGTACACCGGTTGGCACAAGTAGGGTTGCAGCTCAATCCTTCAAAAACGAAGATTTTCACAACTCAAGCCCAGGCCTTGACGAGACCGCTCTTTGCGGAAGACTGTGAAGAGCTTGTGGAAGCACTCACAGGTGGGACGACGCATGTGTGGCTCATTGGCTCAGACACATTGAGTTCAATCATCGGGTCCAAGTGGCATGGAACAAATTCCATCGACATCGCCGTATATTGGTCAACAAAGATGTCTCCATCAAACTTCGCATGAAATTATTTGATTCCGTCGTGATGCCGACCATGCTGTTCGGCTTGCACACATTGGCCTTAACCGGCGTGCAGCTGTCCAAACTGGATTCCATTCAGAGGCGGATGCTGTGATCCATGGTTGGTTGGATTCGAATTCAAGACGAGGGCTGGCACGACACTATGAGTCGCATGAAGTCGCGGGTGGCAGCTTTGCGTCAGCACCCCGTCGAGACATGGACAACACGTTTAGCAAAATAACCGCATTCTGTCGCTGTCTTGCACTGGATTCGGACAAGCGAAAGCGAAAGCCCGGCCAATCATAAGCTTCCACACAAGGACAACATGCACCGGACGGAATTTTTTTTTGCCACGCACCTTTTACAACTGCGCGAAAAAGTCCGGGTCCCCGTGCAACTGCAAACTACGGACCCAGGCGGCTCGGGGTGGGGGGGACTGCGTCGTGCAGAACGTCCCCGAGCGCAGGGGGCTGGAAGCCAGGCATGGCTCCAGCAACGTATGGCGTGCCAAGCAGCGTTGCAGCAAGGGTACTTTGCAAAGCAACGCTCAACAGGCACCACCAGCGGCGCAGCCAGCCCTGAGTAGCGACGCCGCGCAGGGCGGCAGGAGCGCGCTGGGCTCGGAGCCGTACGAGCTGGGAGACGAGGCGGAGCGATGCGGCGCTCAAGCGCCCACCAGCCTCGCACGCAAGGACGCAGAGCCGCTGGGGTCCAGGACGCAGCAGCTCGGGGTACGCTGCACGCTTGCGCCTCTCAGCGACAGCGATAACGGCACCGTCGCGCGTCGCAGCAGAAGGCTGCGGGCGCCTGTCCCGTGTCAGCGGGGACACCAGCGTGACGTCGCAGCACAAGGCCTCGCCGAGTGGGGTAGCCCCGTACGCAACGCAGTCGAGGCGGCGGCGATCAGCAGGATCAACGTCGGGGGCCGATGTGCGTGCGCGCCATTGTTGCGGGACGACCTGGCCCTCAGCTCCGACGGCTTCACGAGCAACGCGCACCCAGGCGTGCTCGAGGGGCTTGGCCCTGCGGGCGAGCAGACCGGTACGGGGACAGGCGGCATGGTGGTCGCCGTAAGCATCGTCTACTGCACCGCAGCCGTGGCCATGTTCGCCGCAGCTGTGTGGGGCGACGGGCAAGGGCAGCCGCAGCCGCCGCCGCAAAGCTATGAGCATGCGGTCGGGCGGCAGAGCAGTGCCAGCTTCGCACGGGGTGGCGCTGAGCCAGGCTGCAGCATGCGGCCCCGATTGTGAGCGGAGCATGGCCTGGGCGGGGGCTGGCAAAGCGGGCAGCAGCTCGGTTTCGCGGAAGTGGGTAGAGCAAGCGCGCGAACCGTGATGCTGCCAGCCCTGGCACCTCTCGCCAGGCTCAGGCAGGTCGCATTGTGCGGGGCGTAAATCGTTAAGCAAGTCACTCCAAGACGGGCGGCCGAAATCGCCCCTCCGCACGCGGCATTTCTGAAGTTTCGAGTTTCGGACCGTCACACACATAAAACAAAAAAACTAACGAGAACAAACATGTCATGCTCAATGCCGCCTGTACATGTCCCGACCCTTTTTCGTACCTCCGGGGCCTTGTCTGCACTTACGACCCCCTCCCCCCAAACGAAGCCAGAAGTGCAAAATGTAGACATGCAGGAATCGACCTACGCCCCCCCCCCCCATCCTACACTCATCAAGGGTAGGCGATGTCGCCGTACACATCCAAGCGTCCTCCACAAGGACAGCGCTTCGGGGCGAGCGGGTTTCTTTTTTGGTAGGGACCCCCTTTTAGCGCCCACTTCAATTCTGGTTGGTGGGTCCTCTGTCTACTGCGCGGTAGCACAGCGCTGTGCCGTTCGTCGTGGCCCCGTGGATGACCACGTCAATCCGGCACTAATCATCAGCGCGCACCATAGGCGCCGTGGTTCGTATCCGTGTTCGTATAGCCGCAAACTCTGACAGAGGACAAGCACTTGAAATGTTGGTGCACACGTACAGCAGGCTCGCGAGGATACAAGCAAGCACATCTGAAGAGGTTTATACGTGGTTTTCGGCTTCGGTTTTTGCAGACATGCGGCTTTCGCTGGAGCGAAACCATCGCGATGACTGCAACTTGAGGATGACTGGGCTCGGGATCTCTTCCCAGGGGTCCACCTTCCACGGAGCTTCCGCGCATCCCCATTCATCCTGCAAATTTTAGATCCGGTGATAATCATCATGAACACATTAATGCACATGGCACAGGCGATGATGTTGGGGCATGGTGAATAGTGTGAGCTCCTTGGGAGCTGTACATACTGGAATTAGTTTGTTTGATCGGTGTGATTGTACATTTGTTACGAGTGCGTTCTTTAGCATCGGATGTCGGTACTGATTCTTTTTTATGTTTCGGTTCTGTGGTCGGTTGTTCTTGAAACTGACATTCGCTTGCGCTGTCTCACAACTCTGACCATGACTCATGGTCGTTAGCGGACTCGTCTCTGATAAGGAGCATGCGTCGGACAAGGATGGGTGACTCTGAGGCACGCTGGCATTTCACAATAGAGGCCGATGTACCTGTGCCATCCTGTGCCCATTGTGCATCGAAAAGCAGAAATACAGCCATCACGGTGCAGGTCTATGGTCAGTCTAAGGACTTCGGCTTCGGGGCTCATGGATCTATGCTTTTGAAACCACTTTCGGTTGATATTTTTGAATTTGTTGAGGTACCGATTGCTTCCGCAGAGTTTCCGCTTACTTCCGCGCATACAGAGTCCCGGCTAAATCTTTCCGGCTTTCCGGCTGCCCACAACTTCTCGCTCAACACGGACCCACTGCCACGCGTGTGTTCGAGCATGTTCGAGCGTCGTAGCTCTCCGGGCAAGAAGTCCAGTGCGCGGGCAAGCGAGAGAGCGGTCTCCGAACCCTGTCGGCGCTGCATGGATTGCGGTGCAGCGGCGGCCGGCTCTGCTGGCATGGCGGTTGACCATGAAAATGCATGAGGTCCCGATTGCGAGCGCACCAAAGCTCGGGCGCTTGGCATCATAGCTGGCAGCAGCACGCTGTCGCGAAAGCGTTGGTTGCGGGTGCGCGACGCGTAAAACTGCCATCCATGCGGGCCGGCGTGCTCTGGCGGGGCCGGGCGGGCCCCTTGGAGGATTGCTGGCAGGCCTCCCAGCCCTCCATCAATCAAAGTCAGGGGTTCGTGTCTTTGACCATGGCATGCTTTACGCGGAACTAGGAACTCAGGAAAATATCCCTTCCTTTCTCGATGATAGCTGGCGCCTGGCGATGAGGCGGCCCGGGCTGCTTTGACCGACCCAGCCAAACGGCCGCCGCAGCCACACGAGCCCATCCCGCCAGTGGTGCTGCAGTTCCAACCGCCGCTGACGCCCGTGCGCCTGACTTCCATGCCGCAGCCTTCGCGAAGCCAAGCGGGGGAGCAACTACATCTACCGTGCCTCGTTTGTTGTGCGTAGGCTGCGCGAGGTGGCACCCGCACTCGTGCCTTCCGCATGCGTTTTTTACGGGCAGACTTCGGAATACCAGTAATGGGACGACGACGGGGTCCGCCACGGCATGCGCCAAGCGGACGGACGCAAACAAGGCGATCCCCTGAGGAAGAAGACGGGGGCCATGGCCCCCGTCTTCTTCCTCCTCGGCTAGTATGAGGCGTTGCGCTGGGCAGACTCGCAGTTGCGGCAGGGGAATCACTCATGGCCTTTCTCGATGACCTCAACGTCCTCCTGCCCAACCCAACCCGAGCGTGCGCCGCCCTGGATCTGGTGACAGGCACGGTCGAAGCACACGCTGGCATATCCGCCAACTTGGACAAGACACGCGTCTTCAACTACGAAGGTGGCCCGGCGCCGCCAGGGATCGCTGACTTGAGGTCCGAGGTATGGCGTGGCAGTTTGTCGCACTCAGGACCCCCATCGGCACGCCAGAGTACGTCCGTGCGTCGAAAGACTCGAAGCCGAAGACGCGTTACTCCGCCAGCTTCCCAGTTAAGTTGCCTGACCTGCAGTGCCCGTGGTTCCTCCTCAGCTTCTGCGCCGCGCCCCTCGCTTACCGACCACGCGCTCCGGACCGTCCCTGCCGCAACCAGATGCTGCAGCACATGATGCAGCCACACATGGAGCACCCTCGTGGGGCGTCCAATCGGACTCCAGGCGGAGGTTGCGGCAAAAGCATGCTCCTACACGGTGCACTTCGATGCAAACCTCTGACACCCGCGTGCAAACGGCTGAAAGTTGACACGTGGCTCCACATCCACAACCAGAAACTCATGTTAACCGCAGAATCTACGACGTCTGGCATCTCTCAGCTCCCGTAACCAAGGCCCCTGAAACTCTCATCCAGGCAGCCCCGACCGTGACCAGCGCCAAGTCGAACCAGTTGGCAAAGTCATAGAAGAAACTGGGTTCAGCATGAGCTTGACAGTCTTATTCATCATCAACACGGTTGGGGTCTATGGGGCGTGCTAGCACTCTGATGCTAGTGCTGCCAGCAGGAGATGCTGCATGCGCCGACTTCAACCCAGAGGAAGACTGCTGCAACCCAACACAGCATAGGAAACTGCAAGCGCTCGATCATCACGCGGATAATCAACTCGGCAAGGAAGACATATACCTGAGCGAGCCGTTGGCATCCCTATCATTTTTCGTTGTCATGCTTAGGCTTACAATTACTTCCACTGATTTTGCTACGACTTTCACCACCACCGCCACTGCTGCTGATACCACTGCTCCGAACACCGGAGGGGGGTGAGGACGACGACGACCACTGCTGCAGCCCGCATGTTATTGCGTTCTGCGGAGGTGCGAAGATGGCATCAATCGTTCGAAAGACAGGCTCCACCGTGGCCAGGTCAGGGCCAGTGTTTGCAAAACCTCAGTTTCAACCAACAGACTCATATACTGTGTTACATAGTGACACCACGCCGGTCTCCACAAAACTCGGACTCTTGGTTGGTCCAGCTTGTAAAAGACGAACTAATCTGAACATGGTATATTGTATTAGTCTGTTAGCATAGTTGATAGAAATTGGCCAGACTCTCCAAGCCGCCAAACTGAGCCGCCCCCACTGCCCGACCTTCAAGTTCCAGCTCGAGCATCATAACGAACCTGGGCAGCACTCTGCTCACACCTGAACACTGCAGGCAAAGAACCAAAGAACCCTACTCATGCACCAAGCGACGAATTAAGAAGGACCAGAAGTCCAGCCATATAGTCGATGTAGTTCTTGCGCCGACGGAGGAAACCCTGAAAACCGCCAATGTCGTGGAGGCCGAGCATGGCAGCGGTGCCGGCAGACGGCTTGGAGGACCTCGACTACACCAAGTCAGGTTGCTGAGAGGCTGTGCACCTTCTTTTGAGCCACTCAGTATTGAACACAGTGCCTGAATTCGGTGCAGTCATGCGGCTTTTCATGAGACGGTCTTTCCATTGAAGCCATACCGCTAAGACTATCTCTGCGGGGACTTTCCACGAAGGAGCGGCTCGAGCGTTGTTCCTTCGCCCAGATGATCTGATGCTCATGACACGAGACCACGCACAGAGTTGCAACAGTTTCAAGATACCACTGAGCCTTCGATGGCTTGTCAAGGACGATTATCGGCTTGGCGTTTTCAAAGGCTTCAGTCGGCAAGCAGTCCTCGGTCATTGTCACAATCACTGCATCCTTCGGAAGACATTCGACGCCAAGGTGCTGGTAGTGGATCGTTGCTCTCCACAGCTGGCTGATAGGTTTGCTGTGTGTCGAACAGCTTTCCTGCACCATCTTGTATTATATTGCTGAAAGCGTGCAAAGGCTCAACTGCGTAGTGTCTTTTTTGGTGTGCACAAATCAGGCTGACCGCATATCTGAAGCGTGAACAGCTGCGTAAACAGCTGTCAGGTCAGGCCTTGCTGAGCTTCCTCCAAAATCTCCAAAGAGCTTCCGTCTAAGGACTTGCGTTGCGAGAGCAACGACGAGGCCTTGCCAGATCTCACGTGGCCACCGCGACCAGCTATGCTTAGTTTCTAAGATCCGCATCATCATAAACTGATACATCTGACGCCATGACATCAGATGCGGCTCTCACATAACACAGAAATGTCACTCAGCGCCTCCATGATGCCGTCTGCTCCTTGTCTACCGAAGGATCGCTCCACAGCCCCTCGCCACTGAGCATAATGGTCCTGACTTGGCCGAGATTCAGTCACCCTCACTCTTTGCACCCTTGGCCAACATCATCAAAAAGGATCAAAGAACCGCCAAGACTACACAGGCTCGCACGAAAATACAATTAACGTGCAATGAACACTTATCAAACAGCAGCACCAGCAGAACATGGCGACGATTATGCCGCGGTAACGATGACGGTGGCGACGCTAGGGCGATAGTGATGAGTGATTATGATTGTGATGCTGTCGACGACGACAGGATGATGCTGATGCGGATGATAAGCCATGATGATGACAATGGTGGGGTGATGATCAGCAGCAATGGCAGTGGCAGTGGCGGTTGCATTAGTGGTGGTGGTGGCAGCAGTGGTGGCAGTGGTACTGGCAGTGGTAGTGGCAGGAGTGGGGGTACGGGTAGCGGAAGTGCCGCACGTTGGAGCAGCACGAAGAGTAGTGCGAGGAGTGCACTGTACAGGTCGTAGCAGTAGTAGTAGCAGTAGTAGTAGCAGTAGTAGTAGTAGTAGTAGTCGTCGTCGTCGTCGCCGTCGTCGTAGCAAGTAGCAGTAGCAGCAGCAGCAGCAGCAGCAGCAGCAGTAGTAGGAGGAGTAGGAGTAGGAGTAGGAGTAGGAGTAGGAGTAGGAGTAGGAGTAGGAGTAGGAGTAGGAGTAGGAGTAGGAGTAGGAGTAGCAGGAGTAGCAGGAGTAGAAGGAGTAGAAGGAGTAAGTAGTAGTAGTAGTAGTAGTAGTAGTAGTAGTAGTAGTAGTAGTGGTGGTAGTAGTAGTAGTGGTAGTGGTAGTGGTAGGGGTAGGGGTAGGGGTAGGAGCAGGGGTAGGGGTAGTGGTAGTGGTAGTAGTAGCAGTAGTAGTAGGAGTAGTAGTAGCAGTAGTAGTAGGAGTAGTAGTAGTAGTAGTAGTAGTAGTAGTAGTAGCAGTAGCAGTAGTGGTAGTAGTACTCGTGCTGTTGGTTTTCCAACTTGGTGCTGTGGGCTCGCTAAGCGACTGATGTCCATGGGTGCCAGACCAATCACTGCAACTTTCCAGTCTCCAAATCACACGAACACCAGGCTTTGGGGCCAATCGAACCACTGCGCGACTAATCAATTTATTCAACCGGGTCCGAGCTCTACGAGCAAGGGCGCGTATTCTGGATCCTTCAGCTTTGCACAAGGAGAGCAAAGGCAGCTGTAGCCAATGCGACAGTCCTCCCCAGGGTCAGAAGATAGTCAAGTCCATAGGTTCGAGCTGGTTCGGGGGAACTGGAATCGAAGTTGCGTTTCCTTTGTGCTCGAGCTTGTCTGCATAAACACCCCATGCCTTTCCGGGTTTGCCACACCTTTTTACAAGTTGATCTTACAACTCCTCGTTCTTTTCAAGGCAAGGTCACTATCTACGTAATTTTTCCCACCCGCTTCGCAAACTATTTAAGGCTTCTTCACACTTTGCTCCTTTTGGAGCTTCGGGCTCCGGTTTGCCGATTTTTCTAAGGAGTAGAGGCGGACGTACAGGTCTTCTACAAAAGCTGTATCAAAGGTATCCGAATTGCAATCGGGATTGCACACGGATTGTGGCGAGGATTAACTGCAAGCGCCGCAAGGGTCTGCATATCCCTACGGCCATCACAGGAAAACCGGGCCGCCTCTCAGTTTTAGATTTTTGCCTGAGGAAACATTTTCAAACCCTCTCGGTAGGTCGTCGAATCGACAACTTGGCATGTGTGTGGACTGTCAACTTAGTAGGCATTCGTAGTTGTCCTAGTCGACATCGTCGACAGCGCCGTTAGCGGTGCTGTAGAAAAGGCATCCATGTACTCCAGCCCCCCTGCTGTGCATTTGGCTCTCCCTACCAGACTCGTGCCTACCGCAAACACATAAGAATACTGGTACTACTCCCAGGAGCACGAGGACTTGCTGCACATGTGTGCGCCGCTGCGACTGCAGATAAAAGGGTGTGGAGTACAACCCTGTCGCATACACACATCTTATACAACCCGTCGCCTGCGTGCACATATTCGTCAAACTGGCGAACGAAGTTCTGGCTCCGACGGAGATGTCTGCATAGTTCGGATTAGGTTCATACATTGATCCACACGGTTAGGGAGCGTAGTGCATTGGGTTCCAGAGAAAGTGGAACCGTTCTTGCAGGGACTGTCAAATCAGCTTCCTGGAGACATCGTGGCAAGGAGAAACAGTTGAAGGCATTAAGGTTGAAAGTAGCAAAGAAAGCTGTAGGACTGCAGGGAACAACGCATGTAATATATCATGCGCGGGCTGCACTGGCAAAAACTTGCGGGTGTAAACTCTCGCGTTGCATAGCATTTGTTACCTCCTGCAGCAAATTATTTCTTTCAGTGCCTGGAACATGAGGTTTGAGCAGTACATAGCTGTGGCCCAAGGGCAAGAAACTCAGTTGTTTTTGTGATTTCAATTTTGAATCTGGCCGCTGCACCCTTGAATGTCTGCTTTAACGGGCTGAAGACAAAACGCCAAGGGTCAAGACTCAATTGCCGTCTTCGCCGATCCTCGCCTAGCTAAGGAAGGAGGGAGCCAGGACGGGAAGACCGGCGCCGAACAAGGAAGGAGAAGATGAGAAAAGCATGGAAGATTGCAGAAGCATGGCCGGTGTGAAGAAAGCAGGATGACGGGAAGGAACGAACAAGAAGGCTCGACGGACAAAAACAACAAATGCCCGAAACAACGAAAGCACAGGCAGGTGCGCAGGCGGGAAGCCAATGCTGAACTTCATCAGCACCATCACCTAAGAATTGAGTATCCAGCCTGGCGCTGTCTATCTGAGCTTCGGATAGCATGTGCGAGCATTACTGAACCCAGGCAGCTGGCGACAACTCATGTCAAGACTTTGGGCACAAGTCAGTCCTCGCAAAACACCTTCTCTCTCGCCTTCTTGACAAAGCCGGCGGGGCACCTGATTGCCTCCTCGGTTGTGGTCAGGGCTCTAGGAACTTGCCCACTCACTCCATCAATATGCTTTCATCCGGGCATCCGATCCGCCTCTGCCGACGACAGCCGTCTACTGGTCTTCACGGGATACGGAGTGTAGCAAATAACCGATGCTGAACAGTGCGAACAGTACAGTATAGTCTAAGCAACATCCATGAGCGCGATGCTCGACTTTGCTGCAGCGGTAGCAATCGCATACACTGACTTAAGAACGAATGGCAGCTGTGGGAACAATCCTTTGTCAAACTCCAGGCCAATCATAACTACGACATAGCATGCCAGTGCAAGATAGCCGCCGCGATGCTCATGAAAGTCTCTGTAAGCATACAGCCACCAGAGCCACTCCGAACGCACAAAGCACAACTTAACACACTGCTACCGAACTTGCACAGGTGAGACTGGTGATGACCGGTCGTAAAGAGAGGGAGCCAGAGCCCTCTTGAAGAAGTGGGCAGTGGCGCAAGAAGAGAACAGTAAGCTAACAATTTCAGAGATTTTCTGACTTCATCTGTTTCTGAACGGAGCCCTTCCGCTAATCGCGCGCGTTCGGCTTGTCCTGCAACTTCTGGATTTCTGGAGGTCTCGAATGCAGGTACATGTTGAACAGTCTGTCGGAAGCATGCAAACCGAAAGCAAGAGACATCCATCCCACATCGCGATTGTAACCGTTTTGCTGCACCATTGCTAACAAACACTTCCTCGTGCGGTTTTTATCCTGGAGTCCCGAATCAGCTCTCTTTCATGACGCACGAAGATCAACGCCCCCAAGAGCCTTCAATGTAATAAGTCCCGTCGCTGGGATCGACAGCTTGGCTCAGCCACGGCTCGTACTCATCCGAACTCCGCAAGCACTTCTTTGAGCTTTGGTCGTAATACCTCGGCTGCAGTGAGTGGAAAGGAGTAGCTTCGCAGCAAGAAGATTGAAGCTGCGATTCTGAGTTACAGAAATCATCAGTGAGAGCCCCAAAATCTAAGCCTTTTGCACTAGGGTTTGAGGATGACGCTAGGACCTGGCCATCGTTTTTGGCGCGGACTGGGCCTTGCCTTCTTCTTTTGTCGTTGACAATCAGTGCTCACCCTGACACAGAAGTTCGACTCTTGAACTCCGGAATGGATCCAGGCGAAGCTGCAACAAGTTTGACGGATAGACAGGGCATCAATCGGAACCCCAAGACTCCCAGGAATGTAACTTGCAGGTGAGAATCTCAATGCGTCGGAGCATGTCCAGAAGACCGAAATAGTTCCTTAATGGTCAGCACGTGTCCTAATCGTGAGGGCAGGAAGCATTTCATCCTGAATCTCTGCAGTTTTCTGTTGAAACATTGATTCCAGATATGCACCATTAAGGAAGCAGCAGAGTTTGATGTTGGGCTTGAAATAGTTCGAACCTGAAGCTCTCAACTCTCGGACTTAGCATGTCGGAATGCCGTTCGCACTTGCTGTTCCGAAAGCTTGTTGGATTACAGTAGTGGCTTAAGGATCGGGAGGCTCAGAGCCACAAGAACTCCTTCACTAAATAATTTGGTTCGTGCCCTGAGTTACGTCGGACCTGCTAGCTGCCGTTCAGAGTCTGTGGTGTGGACCAGCTGGCAAAATTGCCTGGCACCCGACTGTGCATGCCGAGTCCAGTGTGCCCACCAGCACGACAAATATGCGTGGCAGGGTTACAAGTTGTTAGAGCCAGCAATGCACAGTTGTCCTATCGGGAGCTTGAGGTTGTAAGGCATGAAATTTTCTGCTAAAGCAAAACTGAGGCTTCCATGGGTTGCTACGCTGAAATCGCACCAGACGAGCTTGGGAGTCTTGATCTGAGATGACCCCGGTCATGCCTGCAATCGCTGGCTCGGACAACTCTGGATCCGGTGAGAAACGATCAAGAGCCATGAGGGAGCTTGCGACCAGCTCCTTGACCTGTGCCCAGGATAGGAATAATCGGAGCCGCACAAATCGAACTTGTGCAGCTTGTTAACTAATAACAATCTCAAACTGCCAGGGAAAACCTCACATCAACAATGGGAAGGCTGGGTGGAATTGGAGGTTTTGAAAGTCGAGAACTCCGAAGACACGGCTCGACCGAGCCTCGTCAGTTACATGTGGCAAAGCGCCGATGGGCCACTCCGGTGTGAAAGCCGTGGAGCGAGCGAAAGGGAAGTCCGGGTCCTGAAAAACCAGTGCCTAGACTCCTAGATGCGTTGTTCTAGCCTCAATCTGTGTTCTCAGTCGTGCTGATGATATGGCTTGAATGTGGAGGCTCCCTTCACTATGGAGTGACACAGCCGCTACGAGGAAGAGACCTGCTCAGAGTCCCTTCCGAAGCAACAGTGAAGCAACCAAATAAACACGAGCACAGGACCCAGCACAAACGGGAAGCCAAGGAGCTGGCGACTGTGCGAGACAAACAGGTCAAGCATGCAACACGGGCTCACACGTGTGGAAGCCACGACAACAGTGCATGTTCTTACCAATGTGGTGAGCTTGAGCTATGACGAGCTTCAGAACTTCCTAACCAAGGGACCTTTCAGGCAAAAGCATGGCAGCGTCGAGTGCTCCAGCTGCTAGACGTTTGCTGGCAAGCTGCCGGGATCTGGCCGATAACTCTGAAATATTCCCACCTTAGCTGCTTCATGCGCGAGAGACGCAGTCAGTACCAGTCAGTTGATACAACTAGCGTGTATTTTGCACGTCCCACAAGGCAGCCAGGCCACTTCGTTAGGTTGTTCGCAACATTTGAATCGACCAAGTCGGTTCTAACGAAGCCGACGTCTGCGAGACCGAGCTCGACGTCCTGAGGCACGGACAATCTGACTCCAGTAAACCCTAAACCCTAAACCCAAACAAACACAGACCTCCTCGTTTGAAGGATCGAAGCCTTGAGGTTTCGCCATTGCAGAAGAATCGGTTCGAAAGCGAAGGACGGCACTCTAATTGCCTGGACTGGCATTCAGCCAGGCAGAAGGCCGACATTCAGGCCCAAAAGCCAGTGGACACCCTGAGAGTATGGAACACCCAGAATGCAAAGACTTGTCTGAGCAACTCCATTCCCTAATCGCCCATGCCAGCGCGAGAGAAACAAGCAAACGTCACACCTGGGGCATTGACAAGACCTATGTGCGCACAAATGCGTGTTCGGTGCCAAGCTTTCTCATTCCTTTCTTGCTGCTGGTGGTCCTGCACGATCTTGTTCTGGTTGAAGGCGAAAGTCAGTCGAGGTATATCTGTCATGATGTTCAATCCCTGGGATAGCAGTTCCTCGGATAACGAGCAAAGTTGGCGACATCTCTGCTGTCGATTGGCACCCATCGGTTCTGCGTTGTATCGCGAGCGGAACATGCAGCTACCAATCAAGATCTCACCGAAACATGCTGTGCTACGAAGGGAACAGCCTGGATCCAAGCTGCAGCACAAAAATTGGACGCAGCCAGAAAAACTGACACAAGCCGATTTGGTTTTGGAAGATGCCGGCTTGGGCAGCATAATACATCTGGCTTTGAGGTTGTATGGCTCTCATTCGGCAGCGTCCTCCTATGTACTGATTCGACTCAACTCTAGGCTTCAACGACTCGCATCTTATCTCGCTGGAAGCAAAAAAGGCGGGAGGGGGAGAGAGGGTGAGAGAGAGCGTGAGAGACAGATCGAGCAAGTGGGGGAGGGAGGACCAAAGTGTGGTGGCTTTGCAGGCCAAGGTTCTGCTTGCTGGAGTTGCATTGCACCTCAGTTAGAGTTTGAATAGCACATGGCAAACCTGACTGCTTTCCTCACATAAAATCTCAGCGATGACCTAGCAGAATCCCGGGATGCCTCTAGATGCAAAACCGGTCAAAGGCAACTGGGCACTGAGCAGCACACGCGGAGGGCACAAACGCACTCAATTCCTCGCTGGTCAAGCCCGGCCACCCAGTCCAGAGATTGAAACGGCCTTGACGAGGCGGAGGCGCGCACATTTCTTGAAGGTTAGTTTCGGGAAGATATCTGTACTGGAGACACCCAAGAAACCGTTCGCAGGTTGCGCAAAAGCGCTTCTCAAAGCTGCTTTGCTTGCGGTCTTCTTGTGCCACCCTCACTGTGTCACCTTCATGGCACCCCAAGACTCGATGAGGCGGCTTTACAAGTGCGAAGCGGTAGCACAAAGACGATACATCACCGACAACGGCCGTGCTAGGTCCACGTACGTGCGGTGACCTCCCAACACAAGATACGCCGCAGGCATGCGTCTCACAAGTATCAATTCGGACGGAAAGATACAATCACACTGAACGTGGAAACTGATGGACCTGACTGATTTACCCGTTGCTGCCACTTGCCATGCCTGTCCAACTTATCCGCGTTCCGAGTGAATAGCGATTTTTGCAACTTGCACTGCTTGCTGGACTTGATCGTCGCTACGTGGCTAAGCGATTCGCCGCGGACACCCACTTGCTTGTGACACGCTGGTATCAAAGGCATGCCCGCCCGATGCTCCTACTCGTGTTGCCCAGCCCGGCACTCCCGGAAGAGCATATGTCTCACTTGCAACTGTGATCGCAAACCTTCTCGTGGCGTTAGGGGAGAAAGGGGTTCGGGTGGCGTATGGCATATGGAAGCCCTTCTTCAGTAAAGGGCATGTGGCACATTTCACTCATTTTTCCGACAGCAACTGCGCAGAACCAATTAGCGAATCCAGCTGGCCTCCTGTCGCCCGAAACACATAACGAGAATCATGCAGCTGCAGTTCTTGCCGTAGCTGCTTAGCAAAAGCAGCAGCAGAGATGGCATATGCACGAAGGACAAAATAATGTATATAGCGCAGTGTGGTGGTAATGTGTTTTTACCCGCAGACACACACACACACACACATCTCTGAACTGTGTGTGAGATGTGTGCAACTTCAACGATCAGACCGTGACAACAACGAGAACGAGTTCGATCTATCACACAGCACCTACGATAAGCAATGCTTTCGGCAAAGGGCAATACCAGCACCAGCAAGAAACATCTACATGAGACTGATACAATTCGTACGAAGTTTGTTCGCCGCTGCTAGTGAACTAGTGCCACCACCAGTAGTAATATGTAAAGTTCTACCGACAGAGTTATGCTCAGAGCTCAAGATTCTTGTAAGCGGCCTCCACACTGGCAGTGCGCAGGTCGTCGACGGTTTGAAAAGCAGAGTCTTGCCTCAGGGCAAAGTAACGGCCACGCCAAGAAATCAGCTTATCATGCATCCTAGATCGTATCCATGACGCAATTTCCCGCTGCAAATTTCAACTTCCTCCCCACATCTCGGCAAATGTCGAGTACACCGGTGTCGGAAAGACTGCAAAGAGGCTCGATAGGGCTCTGTTCCAAGTTAACGAGAGACGATGCCATCCCAAGCCGCCGGAGCCAAGCAAATGACACAAATAACATGAGCGCAACTGTGCAAACCTTCCTACTGCGAGCCATTGAATATACACACGTACATGTGCATAAAAAACTAAATATATATATATATATACACACACATATATGCCTATATCTATATATCTATATATATATACAGAAAATAAATAATTATATATATATATATCTATATGTATATATATATATATATGGTCGCCCCCCCCCGTTGACAGACCATGCCCTCTCAACTGAGTAGATGTGCATGGTGTGTCATCGGATGGGTGGCGATCAGCCCTCACAAACTCAATTCCAAAATTTCCAATATTCTCGCCCCTAACTTTCCGGATTTCCAAAAT